>JAUZSU010004522.1:0-11426 GCA_034780255.1 Parotocinclus maculicauda
ACAAAAAATGCATTCAAAGAATTTCATGATTGCACTATTTCAAATTATTCTAATTCGTTGACCAGCACCTGTATATACACATACACAAGTCAATGGCAATTTAGAGTAATTAATTAATCGAACACGCATGTCTTTGGACTGTGGGAGGAAACCGGATTACCCAGAGTAACCCACGCAGACACACGGAGGACTCAGGACGCTTCACTCTAGGATTGAACCGGGACCTTCTTGCTGTAAGGTAGCAGTGCTACTCACCAAGCCACCATGCTGCCCTGGTTAATTGGTTTTAAAAGTGCCTCTAGTGTGTATAAGTCGATATATGTGCGCTATGATGGATTGGAGCCTTGCGTGACCAGCTAGGCACCAGCTTTCCTGCGACCCCGATTGTGATTAAGCAGATAAGAAAATGAATGAATTAATGAAAATGATGAGGCAGTGTTAATTGTGTTCATATAACTGGTTGTTGCTAACTTGTGTGTTGTGTAGAACTGGGTAATAGAAGAACTGGAAACCTTGGCGTTGGTGATGACTTCTGTACCTGCCACTGTGGACCCACTCATATACACACTGCTCCATCGTCACTTCCGCACCAAGTTCTGCAAAATCTTCTGCACCAGTCAAAGCTGCTTATAAATGAGTTTCCAATTTTCCTTTATATGTTCTGTTTGTTAAAGTACCATTAGTGATGATGTCGAGCTGATGTATGGACGTTAATATAGATAATTTAGCAAGATAATTCTGTACAGAAATGTGAGCTATTAAAGTGATAAGACTTTTTGGCTTCTTCAGTTACATTTGTAAACTATATTTTTAATGCATTAATGCAAATGTTCAATGCATTTATTCTTGCTCAGTAATGTTTTATTTTTATTTAGCTTACCTACTGTAATTATGGTTTACATTAAATTGTAAGGCTTTCAAGAATTCAAGAAACAATTGTCTTGCTAAAATGGCAAGTTCTGTTACATGTCTTAGTTTTTATTGTGGCTGAGAAATGTTCTTTTAAAAATAAATAACAGTTTGCAGCTTGATTGCACAGTCTCAGAGCAACTTCACAACATCTAGGCCCACAGCCCCAACTGAACAAGCTTAAGGCGACAGCGACAAAGAAAAACTTTCTAAATGTGGTGAGAAAAAAACTTTTACACAGAATACACAAAAGCTAAAATATAGTAATTAAAAACAATTTTTTTATTTATTTATGGGGTATTTCATTTTTAAAAATCCCCTATTTTTGGGAGCAGTATATTATAGTTTATTTATTTAATGTTGCCTGACCATCAGTAGCAACTCATGACAGGAGCAAGGTTTACACTAATATTAGTCAGTCACATTTACACTATACCAAGTTTGTGTAACCAATTAATTTAACGCAAGTCTTTGTAATGTGGGAAGAAAGTGGATTATCTGGAGTACAATTATACAGAGATGGGCAAGACATAAAAACTCCACACGGAACATAATAAAACAGAATATAATATACTAGTATATATCTCTCAATTAAAATAAGGAATAAAATAGACAATGTGATGATTTTTTTTTGACAAAATCTGAATAATTTAATCCAGTTAGGGTCCTCTGATGTCATCTGAGTAGAGGAGTAAGGACTGGAAGTGGTGCTGGAAGAACAGCTCCAAGAAAAAACAGAATATATAATTAGGGACGTTAAGAACACAGAGTTTCTACATAAGTGTGTGTGAGTGTCCAGGGTTGATTCCTGTGACCTGTGCTGCTGGTTTGTGCTGAAATGACAACAAATGAGTTGTTACAAGGCAACAGTAAGAATTCCCTACCCTGTCAATACACAATAAAATTCAGGTTCTGCATTCTGTAAAGGCTGTGTAACTTCAACAAAGCCCGATCTGAAATGAAATGACTAAATGCCAACCTGTTTTAATATATTTTTGAGGGTTTTTTTGGAAATGGAAAATCTAAATGTGATTCTGTTCTGGTCACATTTAACTTGCAATCAGTGCATATATAAGTCTTAATTGCAAAACTCTAGGCATACTACTAATTTAAGAGCATTACCAAAAAGACATTAGGTTTGTTGAAGTCAAATCATTTAAGTTAGAAACTACACTTAAGATATGCAGTTACAAAATATGAACCTTTTCTTATTAGGAGCTTTGGAGTTCTCTTAAGCAAATGAGAAAATAGCAGAAAGATGACGAGTGAAATGAAATGTTTTCCAAATGCTCAATAGTTATGTTTGTGGCTGACCTTTTTAGAGATGCTACAAAAAGGCTTAAACAACCCTACCATGTAACATGTAAAAAGTTTGAAATACAAGTGCAAATAAACCAAGATTAAAGAAAAACACTAGACTAGAACTAAAAATAATTAAGAATTAAAACATAGCATTTGCTTATTTAATAGGGTTACTTCATTATTTGTATATGTTTGTATTAGACATGCACCAATTTTTCTGATGGTACAAGATGACACATTGATTACACTATTTCACCACAGAACAAATTGTACCAATCAAATAACTACATTTCCACAATGAGCGCTGGTGCACTTGCACAACAAGGCTTCAATAAATTAAAATACTACATTCTATACTTACTTTATATACTGTATATAACCCCCACTCAGAAGTGTCAATACTTTAATATTTCAGTCCTAACTTTTTCTCATTTGATTAGTTTTACATTGTGTTGTTGATAAATGTATGGACGTCCCTGGAAAAGATGATGTCCCAAAGGAATTATTGTTGCTCTAAAATCTCAATTGACTTTTCTGCATTAATGCTACCATCACTAAATGAAAATGTCTTCGTCAAAGGCACTGACCCAACCCCACACTATGACGTTGGATTTGTAGCTTATAATAGTCTGGATGGTGCTTATATAAAGCACACAACATCTATTTTTTCCTAAAAAGACCTGGAATACTGATTTGTCTGACCACAATACACATTTCCACTGCTTGATGGTCCATCCCATATACCTCAGAGCAGTTGAAAAATGGACGAGTTTGGCACTTCTAGGTATATGTATGTTAAGCGGTATCCGTCTCTTCTAGTGTTCATCAATTATGTAGCAAATTGGGCTGTGATTCCAGTGGTGAGCAAGTAAATGGTAAACTGTTCTTCGTTATTTTTTCTCACTTTCTGAATCACTTCAGATAAAACCACACAGCGAATGGGTTAGTGACAGATATAGATCATTTATCAGGCTTTTCACAGTTGTGACAAGACAAGATCATAAATTATATTCAACATATGACAGAAAGGATAGAATCTAGGATCTAAATCAAAACATAGAAGACATAGAAGAGTAAACACAGTCAGTGATGAGGAGGGAAATCAACAACTGGGAGATAAACAGATAAATACAGTTCTTCACAAATGAACGAGTGAAATGAGGGGGGTGTACATAAAAAACAAGACGACTACTTTTCCAATACCTTAGGTGTACACTGCCTTTATCTGTTGTTACCAGGTTTCAATTTCATGGAATCAACTGTATTGAAGGAAAAGCACTATATTACCACTATAATACTTTATGTACTCGATTTCAATTTGTGTTGTATAGTCACATCTGAAACTAATTTAGCTGGAAAAGAGACGTATCCAATACTTCAAAGACACAATATGCCACCACAGAACACATTACTGTCTCTTTCTGACTTTGTTTTAAATAAAAGTTGTTAATTTAGTATGTAAATAGAATGGAGTGGTATGAATCATTTTGATACACCAGGGAAACTACAAATCTTATTACATAGCTGCCTGCAAAGATCTTCTAAGAAATTTCTGAGGTCTAAACACGGCTGTAAAAGCACGCATACTGTTTTAATGAGATGAATCATTTTATCCCAGACTTTTTACTGAGACTAAAAATTAAATCACTGTTAACTTGTGAAATTATAATGTGTTTTTCCCATTAATACTGACATTTTGGGTCCAATACAATACACACCACATTTCCTAACACATTACAGTCTATGTTATGGCAGATCTTTTTTAATTATTAATTTTTTTGTTTTTGTTTCCACATTCTAAAATTAAACAGCAGTGAAATGGTGGCCTAAGAACAATACCAAACATTTTGTTATTCAACTAAACATACAGTAGCAGGAGCTTAGAAACAAAGAATGGCGATACCATGGTTTAACAATTTTGCTAAACATACACAAAACCGCAAATATCTCAGATTTTTAGCTCACTTATTTAGGATGTTTCATCCTCAGTGTTGTTAAGTTACAAGTAAATCCACATTGGTGCAATGTGGTACAGTATGGCAGTGTATGTCTCATTCATCAGACACAGGGCAACAGTGGTATTCCATTAATAATAATAATGATGATTGTGATTTCCTGAAGGATCCTTACTCAATATGCTGGTGTCTCTACTACCTCCTCATTATTACAATAAACTATTTTATATCTATTACAGCAGCCTTATAAATCAAGAACATCTTTACACAGTTTTAGATATAGAAGTTAGCTTTCAAACTCACAGAGATTTACAGTGCTCATGGGCAATAAGAATTTCTAAAAATAAAGTTAAAATTAATGTATTCTTGTGGCATACACTGCATGGCCAAAGTATATGGATATCCATTATAATTAGCTGGTTTTGGCTATTTCAGCCACACCCAGTGATAGCTTGTGCTAAAATCAATGACAAATGCTGAAAGGGGCATACAGATCTGTATGACGCTCAGCATGGCATTTATGTAGGATATTGCCTTTCCTAAGAGTCAAATTTCTGCCCAGGCAGAGCTGCCAGTCAACTGTTTGTTCTGTTGTTGTGAAATTTCAAACTTCAGGAGAACCTGGAAACAGTACACCAAACATGCCCAAGGAACAGTACTGCCAAATGCTAAAGCTATTATAAATAAACAAAAAGCAGAAAACCCCATCAACAACCACAACTACAAACAAAACGGTGCTTATTGCAATACTGAGTTCCAAACTATCTCTGGGAGAAAGATCAGCACCTGACCTGTCCATCTTGCAGCATCATGGATTGTTCCACGAGTTCCATGATCAAGCTGTGGCACACAAGCCTAAGACTGCAACATACAATTTCTGGGATGGGCTTAATGCTGTAAAAATTCAGCAAAGGGGGAATAACAGACTATATGTACTGATTTTGGCAGGCAGTAAAGGGAATATTAATGCTACATTATACAGTGTTGTCTAGCGGTGTATGCTTCCTATTTTGTAGCCGCCGTTTGGAGAAGCCCTTTGTGCTTCAACATGATGACACCCCCTGTGCAATGAGCTATGTCCATGAGGAATGTTTGTTTTATTTTAGAAAATAAAGATTTAATTTAGAAACACCTTACAGGTATAAACAAACCAATCAGCACCACCCTACACCTTTGGGATGCTGAGTGTCTGCTAAAAGCTGTACATGTAACTGCAATTGGCCAAATTCACAAATTCCACCAATGCTACTATGGCTAAACTGCACTTAATTCAAACAGTTCTACGATATATAGCCTTCCCAGTATAGGAGAAGCAATGGAATGAGACATTCAACAAGCACATACTTATGGCCATGTAGTGTGTGTATGCTGGGTCTTAGACACCAGAGACTTAAACAGAACAGTGGGGAAAACATATTCCCTTAAATACATTAAAATTCACAAATACATGAATATGAAAGAGGACACATGAATCAGATTATACCATCTTGAACAATAAACACACATAAAAACTCTTATTGGCAAAGCCTCCCTAAAATTGTCCAAACATACTGAAATATAGACTGTATAATGAAGAAGAGGTCCGACTGGTCCATAAGGATATCATTCAGCTTCTGCTGACAAAATGGCAAAGTTGACTCAGCGTTGAGTTCATAAATACAGTCAATTATCAGAGGAGGAAAAAAATAAAAATCAACATTGAAGGGTGGCATACACCAAAATTTCTATGCAGGTAGAATACAAACATACACATAACGAACTTTACTTTTTTCAATAAAATGCCCACTGGACAGGAAAAAAACTACACTTAAGACCAAAACAACTACTGAAAGCATGGTTTTGGGTGGCACAGGACCACAGTGAAAGAGGAAAGAGTGGCAGCTGCACTTGATTTGCCAAACAATGGCTGAATGTAACAAAATATCCTATTAACAATATTCACAAATGAACCAGTACATTATTCTACTCACACATTCTCAGCAAATGCCTTGTGCTTATATTCACAGATAGTTAATATTTATTTTATAATTCATTTTTTGGTTCTGCTTTACAAGTTTATTACTGACAGTCTGTAGATTGATGCTGTTTGTCCACTCATCATACTGGACCCAACAAAGGAGCAAAAGGATGTGGATTAAAAGAGGAAAAAAGCTCCTTCCCCCAAGAGAGGCACATACTGTGTGAAATGCTCCAGGCACGCTGAGAGCTTACACTTACACACATGCATACATACCTATGGAAAGCTAACAGAGTAAATACACTCTATTTTACTCTACAACTCACAGCAGTCAACAATCACATGTTCACTATTTCAAATGTACAAATCTGTCCTTATGCTGTCTAATTGTTTTGTGTTGTGTTTGACTACCTGAAGTGAAGAAACAATTTAGAGAAGGGAGCAAATTGTGTAAGCTCTGTGTCTTGTAATTACTCAGTAACATACAACAACAACAAAAATAAAAAAATAATAAATATTCCACTATATGTATACACTATAGATGAAATGAGAAACTTACGTCTTCCTATAAAATTATTTTAGTTGTATATGACTTTGTTCATAATATACAGTTTGTACTGAATTAAAAAAGAAAAACAAAGGCCATAATATGCTGGTAAATTTGTGATGCAACACTGCCAGCAACTGCACATTTACCGGGGTAAATCATCCTTACCAAGGGTGTCAGTAATTCTGTCTTGTCTAATTTTCTGGTTTCAGCAGCTTTATAAATGCAAATGAACTTTACTACAACCTGAAATCAGAAAAATATGGGACAACATGGAAAATGCATTAAAAACAGTGCTTCTTACATTTACTTTGACATCCATTCCTGCATTTCAGACCTCCAAAAAAGGCCAGAATGTTGGGACAGGGGCAATTTGGAGTTAGAAATTAAATAAAAAAACAAATAATGAGGTGATTTCAAACAGGTAATGTTAACAGGTAATTGTAATCATGATTTGGTACAAAAGCAGAATCCAAGAAAGGCTGAGTCTTTAATGAGAAAAGATGTCAAGAGGATCTCCAGTTTGTCAACAAATGCGTAAGAACATATTGAAATCAATGATCCTCAGAGAAATATTGCAAGGGATTTGCATATTTCTCCCTCTGCAGTGCATGACATCATGAAACGATTCAAGGAATTTAAAGGAATTTCAGGACATAGGGCAAAGTCCAAAACTGCAAGCTTAAGCTGGATGTCCATGATCTTTGGCTGCCCATGATCTTTGATCCCTCTGATGGCACTGCATCAAGAATCGCCATTCATCAATAGCTAATATAACCACATGGGCAAGGAATTACTTTAGCAACCTCTGGCAAGCACTACAATACCAAAGATGAAAAAAAAGTCCAAAAGCCTGGGTCTGTCATGGCATGGGGCTGTGTCAGTGCCAGGAAAGGTCATTTACATTTCTGGGATGGCAGCATTAATGCAGAAAAGTACACTGAGATCTTGCTGAAAACCTAACCCTAACAAATGAAATATCTCAGGTTCCTACAGCAATGAACAAATGTGTGTTTTTATATGCATTTTCCATACAGTCCAAACTTTGCTTTGTTCTGCTTTGGGGTTATAAATTAATTCAAGACTAATAAACAAAGTCCTATCATTACAAATATCCATACACTGGAAAAGTAACTTTCTTGCTTGCCTGTCCGGATTGTTTGCTGGATAGCTCACTATGAAAAGAGTGGGTTGCTTTCTTCTGGCGAGGGGAGGCAATCTACCCCTAGTGGAGGATGGATCCTAGTGGATAACGCACCGTAGGATCTTGTACATGAGTGATGGAAAAAAAGAGATTGAATTGGATCAATGGCATGTTTGGTCAGCCTACTTGCCTATACCATTTATGGTCATTGCCATTGGGTAATTACTAAAATAATAGGGTCATGTGTACAAGCGGTATATATAAGGTTCCTCTGCAGATATTTTTTTTACTTTCCATGACAGGATGAGAAGTTTGATCAGACAGAGCAACTGCTCCTTTAATTTGACACAAGTCAGTTAAGGTGGTTTGGGCATCTTTGCAAGAGCTGTTCCATGCATGCCCTGCTGGACAGAGACCCCAAGGATGACCCAGGGCCTGCTAGAGGGATTATATTTCACAGTCTGGAAGTTTAGCTTAACCATATCAGCCTGTTGCCACCACAACCCTTACCGCTTAGAGGTTAAGATACTGCACTCAAATCCCACCCCTACCAAAGCTGCCACAGTTGGGTCCTGGAGCAAGGCTCTTAACCCTCATTTGCTTGGTTTGTATGATTGTTTCAGTTGCAAGTAGCTCTGGATAAGGGCATCTGCTTATTGACATAAATGTAAATGTACCATGAGAAATGAAAAGACAGTGAAGTAAATTTCACTGAAAAAAGTGCATGGGTAACATGGGGTCTTTTAGCTGGCTTTAATACAGATGCTGCACTTTATATTATACTCCTGTCACCCATAGTTGCTGGTAATGTTGCCTAAAAAGTTGCCATGATTCAGTTATTAAGACACTATACAAGACATTATAGACAAAACAAAAGAAAAAGTGCTTGATGCAGAGTGACTCGTCATTCTCATCTGATCAATCTTATAATGCATTGATTATGTTCTTATGGCTCTTCTGCTATAGTTATCTCTCTCTCACACATACCAATACACTTTCTTCAATGTTCTTCATTGTTCAGGAATCTGAGTCAGTGCTGTCCTTCTCCTACTGGGTGGCAGACTACTCCACAGTTTTCACATCCTGAGTACTCTTCTCTCTATTTCAAGTCTCAGCTGCTTCTCCTGTATGTCCTTCATAGAGCAGAGACCTTCACCACACCCGTGCTGGAGTTAGTGGCAAGATTGGGCTGAGCGTCTGGACTAGTAGGAGAGGTGTTGGTGGGCGAAGTCGGGATGCTGATGATCGCCGTGGTAACCTGACAGCTGCTCTTACAGTTCAGACCTCCTGTTTCATCTGGCATCATGTTGAGACTGGAACGACTGTGGCAAACAGAGGAAGAGAGGGTCTGAGTAATAGTGATGCAACAATCTATTACATTGTCCTTTATAAAAATGTCACTAGACCAAACATATGTCTTTGGAATGTGGGAGGAACAGTGTATACCTGAAGAAAACCCAGGCAAATATGGGGACAACATGTAAACATCACACATATGGAGGCCTGCCAGGATTCAAACTCAGAGCTCTGAGGTGACCCAGCAAACCATTTTTGTATTAAATAGTGCTGGCCGATATGACCTCAAATCAACATCACAATTAACTTTTCCTCGCCTTACCACATTAACATTTTACCTTGATTACAATTCATGAATTTTTTTTGCCCTCATAGCCCATTGACAGGGTTTGTACTGTATTTTTCTAATGAAATGTATATTGTATATTGTTGTGATTTTATAGGATATGGCATTAATTATTTCTACTTGAATTAGGTATTTCTACTTACTGATTTTTTAAAACAAATACAAAAAAGCCTAAATTACTAAAATGTGAACACTAAAAACAGTAGTCTAACATCGTCATACATAAAATGTATTATACCTGAACCTCACTATTCCATTGTAGATTGTTCTCTAAAATGGTTAGGATAGAGAATATTTGGGTAGGTGGCACAGTGACACAGTAGTTGGCACTGTCATAGGGACTGTTAAGGTTAGGGTACTAGACTATGGAGCAGAAGGTCCAGGGTTCAAATCCCACCTTTGCCAAGCTGCTACAGTTGGGCCATTGAGCAAGACCCTTAATCCACAACTGCTTGGATTTTAAGGTTGTATCAGTTTTAAGTTGTCTGGATAAGGGCGTCTGCTAATTGGCATAAATTGAAATGTAAATAGTGCAATGCTCTAAACACTGTAACCTGAACAGAGCCTCGTCACATAGAAATGAGAACATGCATTTGGATTATTTACTATATATCTGTTTATCTACAAAATACATTACCTGGTATTGAGTGGTGGCTGCTCTCTACAGTGGATATGTATGGCACTGAGCTCTTGGAGGTTGTGAGTGTGAGAGTGTATATGTGGGTGTGTGTGAGTTTGTGTATGGGCTGCATTAGTCGGTTGACTTCTCTTATTCGCTCTTCGGGAGCAGCAGGATCCCATGATGCCGTCCTGGCTGGTGATAGAGGAGTTCTGCGACGGAAAACGCTGAAGACTGCTCTCTACATAACTCTGCTCAAATAACTGCTCATCCAAAAACTCATGGTTCTACACACAGAGGCAATGATGGGTGGATGGTCAAAAAACAAAAGAAGAGAATAGATACAGAAAGTAAGGCAAGACCATAAGAGTGGCATATTTCCTTACTTATGGTTAATGTTTAACTGAGGTGCAGTATATAGGACTAGTAGTGCAGTTACCAAATGATAATGCAGTTAATGCAGCTAGTACATGTAGACAGTGTTTAAAAACCTATAAACACTACTGCACCAGATCCACATACTACTGTCAATCTTGATGATTCTCCTCCACCAAATAACATTTGGTCAGTGGTGTTTTTGATTGTATACCTTCAATATGTAGCCATTTTAATCATCATACCAATGTAATCCAATTCTAAATAAATCAAAACTTTATTGAGAATCATGGATAAAGTACAGTAGCAGTTACATACGTTTATTGCTAAAAACACTTGAAAATACAGCGGTAGCTCGGTTCTCATTGTAAATGTGTTCTCAAAGGCTCATCAGGTTCAAAAACACACATTCAACAAATGAGTTACATTCCGAGAAATCCATCATTTGTTGAACGCATCCTGAACCGAGGAGTTTAATATTGCCTATACTATACATATCGCCATTGGCTTGCTCATTAGGGACAAATAGAAACCAATTTGTGACACTTGTTACATTAATGCATTAATGTAAAGCTGCTTTGTGACAATGTCTATTGTAAAAAGTGCTATACAAATAAAACTGAATTGAATTGAATGGAATATATATATATTTATATTATATACATATAATTATGTATAGTATAGTATAGTATAGTAAAGTATAGTATAGTATAGTATATAAAGTTTAGAATGTAGAAGAAAATGACAGAAAATGCAAAATTCCAAACGCCTAATAATATCTAACTATTATTATTATTAATAAATATTATTATTATTATTATTATTATTATTATTATTATTAATAATAATAATAAATATAGCCGCAAGCGGCGATTTACGGGGTCCTTCGCGGATATGGGTGTATGGTTGTATGTGGTTGTATATGGCTGTATATGGCTGTATATGGCTTTATATGGGTGTATGTGAATGAGTGTGT
>JAUZSU010004533.1:0-11426 GCA_034780255.1 Parotocinclus maculicauda
AAATAAATTTGCAAACAAGTTTTTCGAAACGATCTACAACACAATGTATAGGTACTCAGCATGCGAAGCATAATACTTTAAAAACAAGTTCTTACTATATTCCAGTCAACGTTTGAAGAACTTATCCAGTGTGATCTGATCTGCTTTAGCAGGGGCTAAGTGGCTAAGTGGCTTCCTGTTTTTGCAGTAAATGGAAATGTTAGGCAAAGACCTGTAGGTGGCAGGAGAGGGTAGAGTTTTCGGGTAGTGATGCCAGAGACGAAAAGTTTCTTGGGATTTTACATACGGATATTACATACTGTACACGTTTTTGGTCCGATTAAGCGAAATTTTGTTCCAAATAAGCTGAATAACATTACTTGTATTTAATAGGATTTGATTCGGTACTTTAGGATTTGGTCCGAATAAGCGGCTGGTCCCATTAATTGGTGGTCTAATTAAACGGAATCGACTTTACTCTGTACACTATTCATTAAGCACTTTGTACAGTACACCGATCTGCCATAACATGAAACGATGACGTGTGAAGAGAATAACATGAACAAAGTTCTACTAAGAACCCCTGAGCATTCATGTGGAGGGGTGTCGAGTGCACCCCTTCCTGATAATGCTGTTCCCTAATGGCAGAGGCCTCTTACAGCAGCAGAATGGAGTCCTGCCACACTGTAAAAAATTTTTTCAGAAATGTTCAAGGTGTTGTCCTGGACTTTAAATTCCAAATTCAGACATCAATCCGATTGATCAACTGTGAAATGTTATGAACAAACTCGATACCACAGGACACAATCAGACTTCTTATGGAGTCCATGCTTTTAAGAGTCAGTGTCTTGGTGGCCCGAGGGGGACTACACAATATTCGGCAGGTGGTTTAACCGCTATGACTGATTGGTGTTAGCCCTCTGTAGTGTTCCGTTAACACAGCATTAGTACTTTAATCCGGTGCACTGTAAATTATTCTTTATTACCTTTACACTATTCATTACCAACTGTTACATGACCATTTAAACATCACACAGTATTTCTTATGGAATATACACTATTCACTAAACTATTCATTACACATTGTGCCCCATATTTAATTATTATACATTATTCTGTAAGCTATTCTCACCATTCATTAAAGGCTATACACTATTTATAAGCCCTGTTCAATATTATTACTATACTGTGCACTACACATTAAACACTGAGCACTATTCTCAAATCCCATCTACACTGTTTTAATAACTGAGAACTAATCATTGTTGACTTTGCATCTTTAAACTTTAAAACTTACAAATTTTTTGTCCATAATATAGAATATACAGCATTTTATCAATGTGCGCAATTCTTTAATATATCTTTTTTAATATATAAACATCAGCCAGTATGTCTTAAGCAGTGTACTTCTCATTAAACACTATTTCTTAAACACTATATAATATTTCTTAAGCACTATGTAACAGTTTCAAAATAGTCCGCTATTCGTTAGGTCCTGCTTTTTGCATAGAAAGTGTAGCTAGAACAAACCACGTCATTATATCATCGGTCATCACACATCTTACCCAAAACATTTTCAAATGCTAAATGGTGATGATACCATGAGGCAGCCTTTGCTATTTTTAACTTCAGGTGTGAAATAATTCCTACAGTAACCAGTTCAGTGTATTGATCAGTGTCCATGATTACGATAATAGTCCATAATGTTACACACTCGACCACAAACTCATAATATAGGGCACCCAATATAGGGCACCCAATAAACTTACTGGCTTAGAGCAAACATTGCACACTTCATACAGACAGGAACCAGGGATCGGCATCAAACCCGAGACCCTGGAACTGTGTGCCATCACTACTACCTGTAATAATAATCGAAATTCCTCAACATATGAACTCTAGCAGCTCTGTTTTGGACTAAGGACAGACTTTTTGAAATCAGATTTTGAAATAATTTTCATCTCATTCTTTACATCAACGTTTAATTAATTCAGTACAATTTCCCCTCAATGTTTGAACAGCTGAGTCTCTGGCTATCTTCAAACGCCGTTCGAAGACCCACTTACCTCAACTAACACCCCCCAGCCTTGTCTTTCTTTCTCTTAAAAAACGTCTACAGTTTTAAAAGTGTATTCTTGTTTAGATTTCTAATTATTAAGTATGGATTATGTTACTGATGTCTTAAAGCACTTTTTTAAATCGCTCTGGATAAGGGAATCTGCTAAATACTGTAAATGTAAATGTACAATTTCCCTACACTTGGCCACCACAAAGACAAACTTATATTATATTTAGACAGAAAACAGTTAGCTAAACTCTTCACTAAATGAATCTCAGAGTAACGTGTACACAAAATCACCACAGTAGGGAATTGGTTAACATTTAGAGCACAGACTGGAAAAAGGACACACAGAACTAACAGCTAATAGTCAGCGTGTTATTTGGAATGTGGAAATATGGAAAACGTGTATTTGAGTTTGTGTATTGTTAGATTTGGTTTGTGAGCGCTGCCTATACTGTAGCTAGCTAGCATCATACATATTTAAGTTTTCTATTTACATATTAAATATACATTTTTAACTGCTTTCTAGGTTAAATGTTGTCCAGTTATTACAATCAAATCACCTCCAGATAAAATAAAAAATGCTTAAGACTCCAGTCTTTATGCAAGTTTAAAAATATGGAAGAAAAAAAGAATGAAATGAAGCTTAATTAAGCAAACTGTGGCAAAGTGAATAAAAGTATAACTGTAAATCACACACTAACACTGTATGCACCATTTTACCAAACTGGTTCAAATTCGGAGCTGAAAACGGTGTGAAATTTATCTGGTATCCCCAAATCGTCATTCTTATTATATATATTGTACCATATCTATGGTTCACATATCTTCTAAAATCTAAAATGACGGTCATTTTTCGGGTTTAAATATTGTGATTTCTAAAATAAACCCCACACTGTTTCAGCATCGATCGATTTGGCTTGAACTTAAACAAAAGTGGTTACATGTCTAGCAAATACAGCGAACAGTAACACGGTCAAATCACTAAATCTATCATTAAAACTTAAATGTAGAAGTTCTTACTGTTCCAAACTGATTTTGGGACTGATTATACTGGACTGACTGATAGAAACTGATTTATTTGAACTCTGGTCATTTATCTGTTCAGCATGTGGCCATGAATGCAGAGATGAGGCTAATATAAGGTTCTGCCTATGGATAGCAAACTTAGGACAGCATTTAGTTAAATAAAGTTTTCCAAATCTAAAACATTTAAGATTTGCTTTGAAAATATAACAATTTTGTTCATTCAATATCAATTGGCCTTGGATTTTCAACTGTCATTTTTTATGTGTTTTGTTGTTTAGTCTCATTGTGTGCTTGTCTGTATGTGTTATGTGTGTTTTGTTTCACGACTGTTACTGTGTACTGACTGGTGTACCATGTCTACTGGACCCCAGGAAGAGGGGACACTGAGGGGACCCCAAGAGAGCAGCTAATGGGGATTCTAATAGTAAACAATAAAAACAATAGATTCTAACATAACTCTGGGTTAGAACAGTTTTTACATGAACACTTTACGGTGCAGGTACTGTACATTCCTATCATTATGTAAATATTATTAGCCCTTCCTCAGCGTACATACGACATAGTGCACATAATGTTTGAGGGTACTGTGTGTGTGTGTGTGTGTGCTGTGCTGTTTTGGCTTTCCAGCATGGCATGCACACATTCTAATTTCAAATTTACACTCATGTTATTTACAGCCGACGTCTAATTCGCTGTTCTCGCTCTCTGAGGACCATCTGGCTGAAGGTTAAATATCTGTTTACTTAAAGGCCAGAGGCAGGTGTGTTTCAGCCCACACACACGACACCGTGCATCATATGCAACACTGACCAAACCGATCTACATTTTCAACATTAACACACTACAACCCACGGATGCACACTGAAAACGCTATCCATTTGTGATGTCAAAACAATAGATACCTTTCAGATTTAAAATGTATGAATATAAATCAAATCAAGTTATTGTTGTCTTTTCCTTAAAAATAAATCAAAATCCTTCTTAGCGTTACGTAACCGTACCACCCAACCTGCCATCGCAGCCTGGGGTTCAAATCCAGGTCCTTAGGAACTCCTGAGAACATCAGAGCTGACTCCATATAAATAAATGAGAACCATTGGTACTCCCCCTTTTGGGTTTGTCTATCCTGAAATTCACAGGGAGCACACGAGCATGTACTCTGAATAGGATGTTGGTCCATCACAGGGCTAGGCAGTGGTCGCTATTGATGATCCCCCCATCTAGCCTCCCCTCCTTCAGTCGTGGCCAATTGCTGTGTAACGCTCTACCCAACTGAAAACAATTCTAAGCCAGAAAAAAATTGCTGGTCACCCGTAGTAGTAGAGGGCTGACTCTTTTCTTTTTATCTATAAAAGTAATTAATAATTATAATAACTACTTCCTTCCAACCAAAGAAATTCTCGTAGCATTTTAAAGTGGGGTGTAAAATAATGTTTTGGGGATTTTGCAGATTTGACTTTTTCCACAGCTTCTTGACATAATAATGTTGGATGGGTATGAGCTTAAGCACACAAACGCACAACTTTACAACCGACACTGCACCAGAGAAACATATCAGGTCATGCTTCTGCAGTCCCCTGGAGACTTATTTATCTACACTTCTAATTTCAAATGAAGCTTTTCGAAATTATTGCACTTCACAAATTATAAAAACAGCTGTAACTCTTTCTTCCAATTACAGTACAGTTTGTCACGCCAGCATCAATGGCTAAATCTAAACAAGACTACAATGGCTCTCGTCAAATACACTCACACTGCAGCTTAAAGAGACCAGTTAACTTAACAAATGTCTGGGAAATGTTTGAGGCAACCAGAGAACCTGGAGAAAATCTACACAGACCTGGAGAGAACATACAAATTCCACACAAAGACTGGGGATCTCTGGCTCAAATACTGCACATTTGTACAACACAATCCTACTAGATCCTGCTACGATCTAATGTGGGTAAACTTTTTTATTTTAAATGAAATATCCAATTGCATTTTAGCTTTCACTTAAGCTCTGAGAGAGCACCGGTATGTTCTGTACACTCTAATACTGTTATACTTCTCCACTACTGTTCAATGACCTCAGGTAAGAAACATCACCAGGATTTTAACACCTGTGACCTGATAATTTTATGTAAACAGTCTCATAAAGAAACACACCGCCTTTTTAAATAGTTTAGTTTAGTGAATTTGATCAAAATTCACTTCAAGTCAAATGTATTTTGATTTAACAAAAGTATATGCAGTTATAAATGTAGCTATGTGCCACTTTAATGAACAACAATAACAAATATAATAGGAAATAAGGATATTTATTTGGCATTTGTATTTATTTATATATATATATACACTAGTAGCTCTTTATCTGCAATAATCATGCCTCACTGGCTGCACACAAACAAGATTAAACGATTCCAGTTGAAGAAACACTAATTTCCAGAACAGGACTCGTTCCCTCTTGTTTGTGTGCAGCCAGGGAAGCATGATTATTTATGTTTATATTCCATGGTGAGTGTTTTATTTTGGTTCAGCGTTGTGTGTGAAGAACCATGGTGTTGTGTAGTTTTATAGTGAACTTGTGTAGATGGTAGTGTACCACCTGTGTTTTCAGCGGTATCTCTGATGCAGTTACATATCAGGTGCAAGCAGTTTTCTAATGAAAATAGAAGTTATTTTTATACAAGAGTAAAATAAAAAGACTATGTCATTATGGTAATGTTTGGTCAACAACCGTTTCAATCAACGACAACTTCACAGACCGTTACAGAACGTGGAACTTCCTGTGTTGTGCTGGTAGATGAGTGTAGCAGGAATTTTGGTTTATTCATAAGAACATTTTATCGTTATGATGAGGATCAGCTCAGGTGACTGGAAACACAAATTCACAAAAACACAAAATGGGCTAATCTGAGCCACGTTCATAATAAAACACAGGCACAAAGCAAAAAGGTATTTAACCCTAGAGGACTGGGCTGTATTAAGGTAATTATCACAAGTTTAATTAAAGCACACAATCTCCCTTATCCTTCCTTATCTGAGCATCTTCAACAAGAATTCCTGTCATGCTGTTTTATTGGAAAGTTCAAATTATCTGCAGGACTGAGAGCAACAGGACCGATAATTATGCAACAAGAATGAGTTTTATAAGGGTTTTATTTAATGTCATTTTTCCCCCAAAATAAATAAATGACGAATCGAAGAAAAAAACGATAGTCCATTCCTCATTAGACTGGCAGATCAGCAGAATGCAGATGTTTAGACCTGAAGTTTGGACCAAACATCTGCTAGATGTGCTGATTGAGGCCCTGGTTCTGGCATGTTCTGTTGGTTTAACCGCTGTAATGCGTATTAGAATAAAATGCTCTGGTAATTTGAATTTTGGATCCTACTGTATGTATTGAACACAACAGCTGCGGGGGTACAGGGTTGGGGTCCTTCCCCCCGGTCCTCCAACACTCCTGTACACCAGATTTACTCGGACACTGTATTCTTGACACCCCTATTAATAGCCATGTTGGTATCTGCCTGTGAATACCTTGTTTTCCCTGGCATGTGTAAGTTAGTTGCTGTGGCATTTTTTTCTCTCTTTTGCAGAACTGACCTGTGCTCTCTGGAAAGATTTGAGCCTCTTCTTGAAGCGCGATGGCAGGACAAAGTCGCAGCCCCGGGCCAAAAACTCCAGCTCCCCCCGCAAGTCGGGGTCTTCCCTGAGCGAAGAGTCTTTAATCATCATGGTTGCAGATTCTGGAGGGATCGATTAATGCCCGAGAATCAGTCGGCTCCAAAGTTCTTAATGACTTCCACCTTAGCAGGTTGCCCTTTTTACCACAGGTGCCTTCCTGTGTCCTTCTTTCACTCCCTCCACCTTACAGCCTACAAACCTTTACGTTACACACACCCTTCAAAACTGACAAGGTCCTGCCCACACGTTCCTGGTTTCAGGACCGAGATGCATGGAGAAATTCCTGGAGATTCCTTGGATGCAGGTGAAAAAGCTCAGGAGCATTGCCGCAGAGAAACGAGGCCTTCGGGCGGCAGCCTTCCTATCGCAAACGCAAAAACACAACTAGTGCACAAGTGCACAACCGGTGGATCCCAACTGTGCGAAACATGACCCTGATGAGGGTCTGAATCCCAGACAAGTCCCTGAGATCAGCCTGCTGTGTCCTGACAAGCACAGGAAAGGAGGAGTCTTGTGGGGGGGGTGCAGCTGTGTCAGATGTCTGTGTGCCTGGATCAGCAAAGGTGCATGATGGGAAAGGAAGCCCCCTCCCACAGTACCCCATCAGGGCTAAAGTTAGCTGGGTAAAGAAGAAGTGCAAATGGCATGCTGATCTGGACTTTGTTTACGCGCTCAGCGTGTAGAGAGATAACAGCTTATATAGCGAGGGACTTCATGGAAAGTTCATAGGGTGCAGTGTAGGGCTGAGGGAAAGCGTTTTGGTGGAAGGAAACTGGGATGCCAACTTGGGGCGGGCATTGGGATATGTCACTTGCGCAACAAAAATCTATATAAAAAGAAGATGCTATTAAGTGAAAAAAAGCCGCCCTTACAGTAAACAAACGTAGCATTATGTTGCATCAACCCTGAACGTTTGTATGATGTCATTTTTGCCTTGACTTCCATATTTGCAGCAGAACTTGCATTCTATCATTCACCTATTACAATTACATCAGAATTTGGTTACAAAGATATTCAGCATAGGGGCAGCACGGGGGCTCGGTGGGCGGCACCGCTGCCTCACAGCAAAAAGGTCCCGGGTTCAATCCCAGGGTGGACCGACCTGGGTCTTTTTTTGTGTGGAGTCTGCATGTCCTTCCCGTGTCTGCGTGGGTTTACTCCGGGTACTCCGGTTTCCTTCCACAGTAAAAAGACATGCGTGTTAGGTTAATTGGTGTCTCTAAATTGGCATTGACTTGTGCGTGTGTCTTTGACGACAGGCAATGCAACAGGTCGGTCAAAGTATTCCCTCGCCACGTCTTTGTGGGTATGA
Organism: Parotocinclus maculicauda; assembly: GCA_034780255.1. Taxonomy (NCBI): domain Eukaryota; kingdom Metazoa; phylum Chordata; class Actinopteri; order Siluriformes; family Loricariidae; genus Parotocinclus; species Parotocinclus maculicauda. Next base: position 8,053 of record JAUZSU010004533.1, read on the forward strand.
GCGGACCCCGCATCAAGCGGAAGGAAAGAAGAAGAAGAGATATTTAGCATAGCCAAGTACAAGACTTCTGGAAGCAAGGCTAGCAATCACACTGGCTAAACTAACATGGCTACTGAGTTAGTAAAAGAATGAGGCAGTCCTACTGAAGCTGTGCCAATTTAACTGCTGGTATAAATGATTCATCTGATAGGGTAGTGAAGACCATTACTCTACCAAGCCATGGCAAACTTTTTGTGATTTCTGATTTCCTTGCACATGATTCCGAGTCTTGTTGACTGTGTTTACTATTCTCCCTGCTCAGTGTGCTTCACTAGGTGCTGTAGCACTGAGCGTTATGCTTTCCATTACCAAGCAGTTTATTCTGATTCCAAACCGTACACCATTTCCTTGTCTATTTTGTCCCTCCTGAATAATCTTTGTGTTCTGTTTTGCATACAGAATGGCCATTATGTTTCTCCTTGGTTTGAAGCCTCATTGTTCTGTGTCGAAATGTCCCCTAGAGTTCTGAGTTTCTACAGTGTCTACTTGGGTCCTGTTTGCGACTGACGAGCAGAATTTCCTGCTTTTAGTTTTTGTGGCTATTACGTTTGTGTGTCATTTTTCTACCTTTCTACCATTTTTCTACCGAGGTTTCAGCACCAGGGAGAGAAGACTAACCTCTTCTTACTCAGGCATGACAAATTGTAACTGCATAGCCATGTCTAGTCATTATTCCCAGAACTAATTTAAATAACAGTAAAAGTATGTTTTGTTGTTATTAAAAAAACAAGTTTGTTTCTAAAAAGGTGAAAAAATATCAAATATAAGCATAAAAAATATGTGCTTTTAACAGTTTAGTGGTTGCTATGGTATCACAGGCAGTAGCTATGGTGTGTCCAGTGGTTGTTAAGTGGTAACTGTGGTGGTTTTTGTGGTTGGTGGGCTGTTATTAGTGTTGTGATACAAGACGGGTGCGCTTTGCAATTAATTGGTTCCAAAGGCCTGGGTTTAAGCCCTGGCTTGGTGTGGTCAGGGGACCCTGAGATGGGCTGGTGTCTGTACTTGCACATGTACACAGGTCCATCTTACCATCTTTACATGGTCAATTAACAGTCAACAAAACTGTAGGTGCATTTTTTTATATGACAGTTTCTAGACTTCTAGACTTTAAGTTCTGTAAAGTAAATTCATCATCATTTCTCCACCATATCAACCCTATGTTAATATGTAATAACTAAAGGTCATGTGATTTCTTTGACCAGTCTAATTTAAAGGCATTAAAATGATTAAATTGGAGTTCATTAGACACTGGAGTTTTTACTTTCTAGAATCTTTACCCAAACAGCAGTAATCACAACACGAGCAACATAAACAAGCCTAAAGATGATCAGTTATCAGGAGATGATGTGCCTCAAAAGACTTCCAGCTAAGGATTCAATATTTCAAATCTTTTATAGAATTCAATTGTTATTATTTACTAAATTTGACTATATATACAAATACGAACGTACTTTTACTAATACAAACGTAACTATTTTAATTAACATCTAGGCCACCCAAGGAGTTTGGGTCTCTTTTTGGGTTTTGGTCCTCCTAAGGTGTCTTCCTTCTATATTCAGGGAGTTTTTCCTTGCCACTGTCACCCTAGACTTTGCTCAATTTGGGATTGGCCTTTTAAGATCATATAATACTGTAAAGCTGCTTTGAGACAAAGCACCATTATAAAACACTATAGAAATAAATAAGACTTTTAACTAACGATACTGTTTGTAAATGTATTTATATCTCTTAGTTTCCACATTCTTATCATTACGTACAAATATTATACAGTAGCCCAAAATAACAACATACACAGATTCACAACATTTTAACCATGCTGAACTTGTATAACCTCTACCTCTATCTACGACTGGAATCCTAACTATCATCATCATACTGAAACCCTGTTCCATGTTTCTGTTATTTTGTCCACCCAAAAATAATAACTAGCCGAAAGGACGGCTGTTGGTGCAATAAAAACCGAAGTGGTGTCAGACAGTGGAGCGCCGTCTAGTGCTGTACTCATAAAATGATGTGTTTATCGTGACATGGGGTTAAAGCGGTCCAGTGTTTTAATAAAGTCATCAGTTTTATGCAGAGATGGAACAGATAACACACAAGTCCACACACACACACACACACACACACACACACACTCACACACACACACACAGAGGAACCTTAATGCTTTTGCATAACTGAGACCCCCAACACTGGTGCACTCCAGTCCTGCAGAACTTCTCCTCTTTCCTTTCAGTGGTAAAAATAACTTTGTGTATAGCAGGCCTCCTGACATTTCAGATGCAAATAGCTATCCCAGAATTCCCTGCTGCACTGCCCTGTCTCCGGCAGCTGTTCAACAAATATCAAACGCTTTGGATTCCGGGGAAGAGAATCTCTGCGTGTTTGACGCCACAGGACAGATCAGCAACCTTCCACCGAAACTCGACCATCAGCTCGTGTAATTAATGTGTGTATGGAATGCAGAACCATGTTATCAAAAGCTATTACATTTCCCTTCATTCCTCACTAAGATCAGCAAAGAACAATGCTATCTGATTGGATGGCATCAGTACGGGCCACAGAAAGGATCGCAGAGCGATAGAGTTTACAGACATTAAGGTCACAAAAGGCTCCAAAACGAAATGAACCACCTCTGTGTTACAGGTGAACTACTAACTCAAACAACACAGACTACAGAGAAATGGCTCAAACAAACCCAAACAGCAGTGACTAATTATACATTCTAATCACTAACCATAAACACTAATGACAGGCGTTAAATTCTAACCACTAACGTAATAACTGACTAACATTTAACTGACTGTACATTTAAAACACTAACCCACACACAAATGACTACTTATAAACCTAGCTAATACTAGTATTAACTCTGTATTAACTTTAGCTCTAAACCAAACACTAACAACTAAGTATAAATTACAATCACAAAACCAAACAAGTGTTTAAATTACTAATCCAAATTGTAGCAGAATAGTACAAATCTAAATACTCATTAGTTAGTCACTAACTAAAAGTTAAATATCACCAGCACAAATTTTAAATACTTATTAAAAACGCGGAATGTTCCTATTTCTGACTGCTTCGTTCATTTTTACCCAACGCCTCTCCTAACCAGTTACAGTTCATCTAGAGTTAGTGGTGACAGCTTATGTGTTTCACCTGCTGTATCAAATCATCCTGAACGTTTGTCACGGGACTAAGGTCATGTGATTTCTTAGCCCAGTCTAATTTAAAGGCATAAAAATGATTAAATTGGACACTGGAGTTTTTACTTTCTAGAATCTTTACCCAAACAGCAGTAATCACAACACGAGCAACATAAACAAGCCTAA
>JAUZSU010004544.1:0-11426 GCA_034780255.1 Parotocinclus maculicauda
ATTTTTTACATTTTATTATTATTTTTTTTAAATTATTATTTCAACCATTGGTGCTGCAGTGGATCCGAGAAATACAAAAAAATAAAAAATAAAAAAATAAAAATAAATAAAAAATCTGGCCTAATTACAAATACAAAACTCACAGGTCGCAGCTGAACCTGTAGTGACACAACATAAGAATGGTTAAAACAAAAGATGGCTTTTTAGGCACCCCCCCCAAAAACCGGGACAGGATCAGAAATCAGCCAGCAGAGTTTAATCACGTACACTTTTTTATTTCGGTTTGATGTCACCATTTAGCAGCAAGAGACTGCAGGAAATGAGAAGCTGTTTTGACAGAAGGCTGAATATTTCGTCCTGTGCTCATGAAACCAAAAACAGCCGACACCGTTCTGCACCACAGCCCAAACGTATCTGTGTCCCTCTGAGGGTTCGATCTGCTCTTATCTCCACCCGCTCACACAGCTGATGTTATGAGGACAGGACACACTCAGATTGGGCTCCATTTCCCGTCGTATCCCTAAAAAACCTCACCCGGATGCTGGTACGATGGATAATGGGGGGTGTGTGCTTGGCACCATCGTTACACGACACAAATTCTAACAGCAGAGGGTTCGGTTTGAACGATCGCTCCGTCGAGGCGGTTCCTACTGGACGCAGCAGTTCTGGCCGTTGGCGTCCTTGAAGCGCAGACGCATCTTGGGTTTGTATTTTTCCAGGTAGAGGAGCTGTTTGGCGTTGAAGGCTCCACGTCGCTTTCTGAAATCAGACGACGGACACGCCTTTAATACGGCCTAAGAAACGTGGCACTGAACCGACGTTTAAGGTTAAACTGCGATTTCTTTTCATTTATTTACTCTTATATTGTATGTGAGGGGCTCTGGCAAAAGCAGGCGGGCACCGAGCCAGGCGGGCACCGAGTGGGCACCGAGCCACGGCCAGCTTAAGCCACAAAGTCAAGAACGTTTCAAAAGATAGGCCTAGTTAAAAATCTCCTGTTTGGAATAAACACAGATACTCTCGAACCCCCGGCTGGAAGGTCCTGCCCCGGATATATTCAAGTAAAAGTAAAAAAAAAAATAATAAATAATTTTTTTTTTTTTAAACCACACTTAATTTTAACTTCTAATTTTTTTAATTGATATTCCGACTAAAAAGTTGCATTTAAACCATGTATAAGGCCAGACTTTTTTTTATTGCTTGTTTCGCAGATCCACCAACGATCATATTTGAAGAATACAAAAAATAAATAAATAAATAAATAAATAAAAAACATTTGGGGGGGTATTTCGCGGATCCGCCGCAGTACCAATGGTTGAAATAAAAAAAAAAATAATAATAAAATAAAAAATACAATTTATTTTTTGTTCTGTACATTAAATTTTTTTCCAGATTCACTTTAATTTAATTGTAGGTTAAATAAATGTTATTTTTAAATAAAAAAATGTATTTTTATTCCTTTCTCCTTCCTTGTACTGATTCCACATAGTCCTCGAGAAGTTGAAAAGTGCTAAATTTTTATTTGTATTTTTTTTCCTCCCACCTCAGTAGATTCTTAAGTAAAAACATCCGAGGAACAAACAATTAAAAAAGTCTGGTCTTAGAGAAATAAAAATCCCAAGAACGATAAAAAAAGCTGGCCCTCTCCAAAAGTTTTTTAATAAAAGTCATACCTTGGTCAATTTCCATCCAATTCTAACAATTAATTCAATTTCCGAAAGCTCCCAGTCTCTAAGGCACAAGGTCAGGTATGATTTTTTGCCAGAAAAAAACCCGTTTTGGGCAAAACCCCTCACATTTATGCTACATCTTTCATCATGACTTACTTCCGAATAAACTCGACGGCATCTTCGTACATCATCCCGCACTCGATTAAGGCGAGGGCCACCAGGACCGGAGCTCTGCACGGAAAAACGTCCCGTTAAAGTCGTTCTTAAAAAACGGGAGCCTCATAACCGACGCACTCACCTGCCCAGTCCTGCGACACAGTGCACTGCGATGCAGCAGCCCGGCTCGTCTTTAAATTTGCACTTCAGCAGGTTCAACCAGTCGTCCACGATTTGGTCCGGGGGTGAACAGCCATCGTCAAAAGGCCAGTCCTTAAGAAAAGAAACAGCAGTCTCACAAAAAACACCTTCTTACATCATAAACATGGGGACAGCTACAAAAAGGTCTATAGGTCTGCCATTTAGTGTTATGAAGGAAAAAACATAACGAATAACGATTCAAAAGGCTTTTAATCCATTTAAAGGTTGTTATAAATCCAAAAACAACAGAGTGTCGTTTACCAAAACGTCAATGCATTCATTTTCCACCGGCGCTTTATCATAGGTAGCTTCACAAACTCGAACCAGGGTCTGCACACCAAAAGCCTTTAGCTCCTGAAAAAAAGGGGAAAAAGGAAGCATGAGTAAACCTTAGCCCTGATATTTAAGGTTAAACACTCTGTCTGCCTCCGTCTTACCTCAGTAAACTTGCTGAGCTGTGAATTGGTGGGATTGTGGGTGATCAAAAACCTCATACATTCGTACGTGATTTCAACAGGAGCAGGACGATTCATGGCGACACGCTGCTTTGATTTAGTACGATGATAAAAAGCGTAAAAACGTTTCGGACCCCGGAACAACACCAAAAAAATAAAAACGCAAAAAGCGAATACACTACTATTTAAAAACGTGTTAAAAAAACAGGACTAGTCACTTGGATTTCTTAAATTTCTATTTAACCCATTCAGGGGAAAAGGGAAACATCGATTTGGCGCTTTGGGGGAAAAACACCGACGCCTTAGCTGGCTCAGACCGACTCATACGCTTTAACTTTGGGCAAATACAGGCTCGGACCCAAAGCTCAGAACACAGGGCAGTAGGAGGTTGGCGCAGAAGTCATGTGGGCACGCCGACTCTTCACTTGTCCACGATGACCAGGTGCTGAGCCTGGCAGAAGTCTCCACTCACACTCACAAACGCCATAAAGGTGCAGCCTGCCACGGGAAAAAAACAAAAAACAATCAATAAAAACCGATTCGTTTGGAGTCACGGCACTGAAACCTGCAGGACAAAAGAACCTTCAGCAGAACCTTCAGCATCTCATAACACTTACCTTCAGTGCTTGTAAAGAAATGTCGAGAACTCTGCATTATATCCTCACCATTCACCACGGGCTCTACTTGGCATCTGCAAACGGAAACAGTAACACAATCAGCTGATAGATCATCAATCAAAATAAGAAATCAATCAATCAAATCTAGTCCATTTAAAAAGAAGCCTCAGTTACTAAATGAGCAGATTTGCCTTTCTGACACTAAAATGCACACTTTAAATACACACCGGGTTTATTAAAATGCAGAAATCTGCAGGAAAACATACAGAAACACACATGAAATGAAATATCCTCTCATTTTTGTGAGCAGTGTTTATAAAATCTGCAGTGTTACTAAGTGGGATTAGTTTGCAATGCACTGCATAAAATCACAAAACGAAACCTTAAACGAATGGTTAATCACCATTTACCAAAAATAAGACAACGAGTTGACATAAATGAGTGCTGTAGAATTATTTGCCCACGTTATATAATTGCAAATCATTTAAAAATCAATATAACGCAACAGAACAATAACAGCTAATAAGCTATGCAGACTTAAAGCTACACTGAAGCACGTTTACATTTTTAGGCTCGAATACATACAAAAATAAGCGTTTTTAGTACATATTAGAGTCGCTGTTATCTATGTGAAATACCCAGGATCGTTTTGTTAAACTATAATAAAAGACATTTGCGCTGAAACAGTTCATAAAACACAAAAGAATTGCCCGAGCACCGCTAGCAAGCCAGCTAAGCCAAGCTATAACAAAATAAAGGCTTAGGATTTTTACAGCACTAATAATTCATCATAAACGCATTAGCCAATAACACGGATATGTCTTTTGTTTAGTTTAATACCGTCCGTACGAAATTATAAAAATGTGTACTTACAAAGAACAGAAGTATTCATAAGAAAAGCAAGACAACCGGGCGGATTAAAGGACCAAATGATGATTAGCATTAGCCTTAGCATTAGCTTTAGCTTCTCCGTTGTTCGGGGCTTCATCGCGTCCCAAATCAACCCCTGTTCCCTATGAAGAGCACTAAGTGTTAACCACATATAGTTTATAGTGTATTTTATGTTTTAGTATTGCTCAACATGGAAAATATTACTCCTAATCTTGTTAACAGCATGTCACATTAATTTACGTTTAAAAACGGCACAGCTAGTGTTTTAGTAAATGCTTACTGTTCAAAAAATGTGCAAAGTACAAACAGGCACAGTATGTAACTTTAAGTTTTGCGTTTAGTCTTGTATTTCATATACAGTTTAATGCTATTTCTTTAATAACCAGGAAAATCTGACATTAGAACCATAAAGTGGCTAAATTACCATCAAAAGTTCATAGCGGAACAGTAAGCTTTATGGTCAAATATTGACATTAAAACTGTCAAGCAATTTACAGTTTTACCATGAAATCTCAGTATATTTTTCCCTCGATCGTAAAACTCAAATGGAACAGAAACCTTTCTCTTTGAGTCAGTGCTAAATTGAATGACCGAATGCTCAAAGATTGTGAGTACAGTAAACATCAACCCAGGGAGCTGTGCCACTTCAAAACCTGATCCTTTATGTACTTTAATAATTTCACAGATCAGATGTTTTATTCTTCTTCTTTGTCTGGTAAAGTTGTTATTGTGTTATAGTGCGTTATAGTGCTGATGCTTCTAAAGCTCAGTTCCTACATATTCTTTCAAACGATGAAGAATTCTTGCAGCAGGGTCAAAGTTTGTTTCCTTGTGCTATGCATTAAAAGAGTAAGCAGTAAAAAAGCCTTACAATACATTTTATGGTCAAAGATCAAGATGATAACAGGGACTGAGCAGAGGCCTGTCAGTTTATTACAACATTGGGTAAACGGCAGATGGACAGAGGCGTGTGATTTCCTGCTGAAACAGTTTCTTCTTACTGAAAAGGAAAATGGGAGAAGCTCCACTACGACGACCACGAACAGGAGCATGGAAAACCTGGAGCATGGAGAAACCACTTGGATGTAAGTCACGCCCCTCGTACGTGTGTGTTGACTTTTTAGTTTTTTTTGGTTGGTGGCTCGGACGTAAGAGAGAGAACAGCTATGTAAGTCAGGTTAAGAAGTAGCCTTTGGTTCATCACTAAACAGTTTAAATCCAGGTTCAATTAATGTATAGTGCTTTTTAGAATAGGTATTGTCTCTAAACCAGGGGCAACAGTGGCAAGGAAGATGTCCTCAGACCAATAGGTAGCTAAAATGACTGACATTTTTTCAATCCTTGCCTATAAACAGTTTCCAGTGGCTCCATCAGTCATCTTCCTAAAGATCAGCTCATGTGCTCCATCTGTCTGGACGTCTTCACCGATCCCGTCACCACACCCTGCGGACACAACTTCTGCAAAACCTGCCTTACACAATGCTGGGAAATGAGTGAAACCTGTCACTGTCCGTTGTGTAAAGAGAAATTCAGTAAGAGGCCTGAACTCAAGATTAATACGACACTGAGAGAGGTTGTGGATCACTTCAAGAAGAAAAATCATCCTGATAAAAACGAGATCCTTTGCGATTCCTGTACCGGAGTGAAGCAGAAAGCGCTGAAATCCTGTCTGGATTGTGCTCTGACTTTCTGCAGGTCTCACCTAGAACCTCATTACAATGTGGACAAACTGAAGAAACACAAACTGATAAAGCCTGTGAAGAATTTGGAGGAGTATATATGCCAGAAGCACGAGAAACCTCTGGAGATGTTCTGCAGAGACGACCAGGCGTACGTATGTAAGTTCTGCACTGAGGGAGATCACAAGAATCACAACATCATTCCTATGGGGAAGGAGAGCGGCGAGAAGAAGGTAAAATCAGCCGAATAACACCAGCAGAGTTCGGATAGAACGTGTAATGGCAGAACGTATTCATGAAAACTTTGTCTTTTGACCCACAGAGTAATGTGGGACAGATAAAGACCGAGGTTCAGCACATTATCCGAGACAAACTGAAGAAGATCCAAGAGATGAAACAGACAGTGAAGCTCAGCAAAGTCAGTGCAACCTGATTTACTTTCTATCCTTTCTATTCTTTTGTTTTTTTGTTCTTTACATTTCACAAAACCTTACTGGAACGCCCAGAATTGAAGGAGTTACCGTAATCGTCCTGAGGGGTCATAAAATGTGGAAATCACATGACGTTCCTCGATTTAGCAATATTCCGAAGGTGGGAGAAGGTTATCCTGGGCATGTTATCCATACAGTAGGTCCTATAAATGAGTACAAGAAGGTGAGAAGCCATATAATCGCCATCAACCTGAAGGTATCTAAATCAACTTCTCCTTGATTTAGAAAAACACGGCGAAAGACAAAGCAGACAGTGTTGAACTCTTTGCTGCTCTGATTCGCTCCATGGAAAAGAGTCAGGCTGAGCTGCTCGAGATGATGGAGGTGAAGCAGAAAGCAGCAGAGAGACAGGCTGAAGAATTCATTCAAGAGCTGGAGCAGGAAATCGGGGAGCTGGAGCACCTTCTACGAGCCGAGGAGCATCTCCACCTGCAGGTCAGCGTTCCTCGTTCCACTCGAAACCGATTCAGAACTTCAGACTCCATGCTGAGACGTCTCACGCTTCCTTCACTGTTCTCCCGTAGGTTTATCTATCAGTGTTCAAAAGATCACCCAGCAAGAACGAGAGCGACGCTGGGGTCGACAGAAATCCAAACGTGGAGACTGTGAGGAAAGCTCTGTCTCAGGTACAGAAGAGTCTGAATGAGAAGCTCAGTCATGTGCAGAATGAGAAGATGGGAGAAATAGGTGAGAATGTTTTTTCTCAGATGCTAAAAGGCTGTTTAAGAGCGTACACATGATGTATGTTAAAACCTGTTCCTTAAAATCTAACGCACAACCTTTTTATGACTGTAATCAGTTTCCAGAGAGCTGGCGAGGATTGAGCAGTATGCAGGTACAGACCACATTCTGGCCGTCCCATCACTAATACAATCACAGCCTAATCAGAAGAGCAGATCTTGGGCAGCAACCTTTAACAACCCAATTTATCTTTGTTCTTCTATTATTCTCGTATCATGTTCCCTGTTTGCTTCTCTCTCAGTGGATGTGACCCTGGATCCCGAAACGGCTCATCCCATACTCATCCTGTCCGAAGATGGAAAGCAAGTGAGACGTGGAAACACGATCCAGGACCTGGCTAATACCCCTGAGAGGTTCACGTATTACAGCATCGTTTTAGGAAAGCAGAGTTTCACCGCAGGCAGATCTTACTACGAGGTGCAGGTCGGTGGAAAAGCCGAGTGGGAGATAGGCGTGGCCGGGGAGTCTGTTAACAGAAAGGGAGAGATTGTCCTGAAACCAGAGAACGGAGTTTGGACCGTAGTCCTGAGGAACTGGAAGAACTACATGGCCTGCGATGAGACCGCCATCCAGCTCTTTCCAAAAGCGAAGCCCCAAAAGCTGGGGGTGTTTGTGGATTACGAGGAGGGTCTGGTCTCCTTTTACGACGTACAGAACAGATCTCATATCTACTCTTACACCGGTCAGTCTTTCACTGAGAAGCTTTATCCGTACTTCTGGCCTGGCCCGGATTACGAAGGTCAAAACCTGGATCCGTTGATCCTCGGTCCAGTGTTGAAGACGGAATGAATTTATTTAACCCAGCAATTTACGTATTCTCTTAAAATAATAGTAGGTAGGTGCATTCATGCTAAGACACTTTAGAGAGGCCAATTAACCTGACACCTCTTTGGAGTAAGGTTTTGGACTTTTAAATACAGGCGCTCTGCTAACTGGGAAATGAATAAACACGACAATAAAGCATGGAAAGAAATCAAAAGATTGTGTCCTGTTGTGTTTTATAGGGTCACAGTCAGCGATTTAACGTACAAGCCATGTTTACAAAGTCCGTTTGCTGTTCCTAAGTGCAGATAGACATAACTGGGGTGTGTGGGCTCATACAAATGGGTCCAGAAATGGGCTGGATCTGCTATCGGGGCAGCAATGACAACAATGAACATTTTGAGACCATAAGAGATCCTTGTTTCAATACAGTGATACGACTTTAACCAAAAGATCAGCAGTTTCACCAAAATTCAGAGAAACAGGGACTGGGGACGCCCCAAGAACTGCTACCGACCAAGAAACTCCAACCCTATTAATTATGGTCCAACCCTGAAGGTCCAGGGTTCAAATCCCAGCTCCGCCAAAGCTGCCTCAGTTATGCAAGGCCTTTATTTCACAACCGCTTGGATTGTAAGACTGTATGAGTTATAAGTCACTCTGGATAAGGGTGTCTGCTAAATGCCGTAAATCTAAACCTATTTCTGCCTGCATAAGCAAAAGTAGGCGTCTTTATGAGTTATGAGTTATGAGAAATGCACACCTGAGTTACAGGTAAGCTGAAAAAGTGGAAGTAAAACCGAGTGAGGAAGCTCAAATTAGGGAACTCTAACAGTACAAAGACTAAAGACTGAGTGCCCCCGAGCATTTTCCATCATCATTCACCTGCTCTACAGGCTGCAGCAGAACAAACAGGTAACGATCTTCTGCTAATGACAGTTATTACTTATTATTAGCCATATTTACCAGTAAAAAGTACAGTATTTGGTGCTTAAAGTTCATCCTTAAAACAGCTAAACATAAATGCATAGAAATCAGTAAAAGATCGTTGTTTCTGCACAGAAAGAGCTACACAGGTGGATAGAAATTAGAAATGGCAGAACATTCACCACGACCGCCCAGGAAAGGCGCCGAGGGTCCACCTTATGGTACGTTCCACATTTTCTATTGCTTTTATACGTTTGCTGCTGTGGATTTAAAAAGATTCCATGGCCATAACGTCTGCTAAAAGTTTTTCTTCTTCCACTATTTTTATTCCCCACCTATCAAGTAGCTGCACACGGCACTGGTGGCCTCCTGCTTGATCGTTTGCCGTGTTACATGTGCACGGATGTGTTAAGCGATCAGGTGACCACGCCATGCGGACACAGCTTCTGCAAGACCTGCCTGACAGACTGCTGGAAGAACCAACGTTGTGTTTGCCCACTGTGCAAGAAGGAGTTCAGCACGAGACCTGAACTTCAGATGAACGAAACGCTGAAGGCAGTCGCAGATCATTACAGAAAGAACGTCCAGCCTGGTAGACCTGACGTTCCTTGTGGCATCTGTCCTGGAGTGAGCATGAAAGCTCTGAAGTCCTGTCTGGATTGCGAGCTGAACTTGTGCGAATCTCACCTGGAACCTCATGGCGAGAACAAGAAGCTACAGGAGCACAAGTTGATAGACCCCGTGGAGAACTTGGAAGAGTATATATGCCAGAAGCACCAGAAACCTCTGGAGATGTTCTGCAAAGACGATCAGATGTGCATTTGTCAGTTCTGCACCAAGGGACTTCACAAGAAACACCAGGTCATTCCTATAGAGGTGGAGAGCGACGACAAGAAGGTGAGAAGCATGAAGATCGACACCATTCTTTAACCAAAATATTGATTTCACCTTCACGCCCTTTTTCCCAAAGGCTTGTCTCGCGGAGACTCAGACCGAGGTTCGTCAGCTCATCAGGCAAAAACTGAAGGAGATCTACGGCCTCAAAAGATCACAAGAGCTCAGCACGGTGTGTGAAACCCGATTTACCACAAGTGACTTTATGACGATACCTGTTAACTGATGAAAAGTGAAAAGTCTGTTCCTGTTTTAGAAAATCACAGAGAAGGACAAAGCAGAGAGCGTCGATGTCTTCACTGCTCTGATTGGCTGCATTGAGAAGAGTCAGGCCGAGCTGCTCAAGATGATGGAGAAGAAGAAAACAGCAGAGAGACGGGATGAAGAATACATCAAAGAACTGAAGCAGGAGATCTTTGAGCTGAAGAGGATGGACTTTAAGACCGATCAGCTCCTGCACACCGACGATCATCTAAAGCTCCTGAAGGTCAGTGGCTCCTCTTAGTCTGCTCTCAAGTCATGCAGAACATCACAGAACATCAGCCTCCATCCTACAGGTAGATCAGCGTTCTCTTATCTCCTGATCTACTGTAGGGTTATCCATCAGTGGGCAAAAGTCCACCCATCAAGACTAAGCGGCCTGATGTCAAGATCAACACTGATGTGAACACGGCCCTGTTGAGGGCCGCCCTGTCTCAGCTCCAGAAGACCCTGAATGAAAGGTTTATAAAAATCGGTGAGACCTCATTCCTTCCAGGTCTAAATGTTCAAGGATTTTAAGAGTCGCTGAAAATGTAGTACTTTTGTAAGTCTTGGTTCCTCCCAAGGTTTCTCTCTTCTTTATTTAGAGAGTTTTTCCTTGCCACTGTCGCCCTAGGCTTGCTTAATTTGGATTGGATTTTTAAGATGATATAATATAAGATTATAAAGCTGCTATGAGACGATGCTCCGTTATCAAAAGCGCTAGAGAAATCAATTTGACTCGACTGTTTAGATCCAACATAAAAACCGAATGCATGTCGTCTTTATTCTATTATTGTTTTTTGATTGTCTCCACAGAACTGAAGATGATTCAGCAATATGCAGGTACAGATTCTGTTCTTAATGTTCTTAAAGATAAAAGGGAAAAATTCAACCCGTATCATCAGTAAGCTGGACTCACAAACCAGTTCCTAAGATTTAATAACGGCCCAAATCTCAAATGTTTCTCTCAGTGGGCGTGACTCTGGATCCCGAGACAGCTCATCCCCATCTGATCCTGTCTCGAGATGGGAAAGAAGTCAGACATGGACATGGAGACCCAAAACAAAATGTCCCCCAAAGCCCAAAAAGATTCACTCATTACCCCATAGTCCTTGGAAATCATGGCTTCTCGTCTGGGCGGTTTTACTATAAAGTGCAGGTTGGTAAAAAAACAGATTGGGAGCTGGGCGTGGCCAGAGAATCTGTGAACAGAAAAAAACGCACTATTCTGAAACCTCAGAATGGATTCTGGACGGTCATTCTGCAGAATGGAAATGATTATGAAGCCTGCGCTGATGTTTCGGACCAGTTAGCTCTGAAAGCCAGGCCAGAGAAGGTCGGGGTGTTTGTGGATTACGAGGAGGGTCTGGTCTCCTTTTACGATGTGGAGAACAAATCTCATATCTACTCTTACACCGGTCAGTGTTTCACTGAGAAGCTTTATCCGTACTTCAGTCCCTGTGAGAACCCTGGAGTTCCTCTGATCATCTGTCCTGATTAACACTGTGACCTTACACACAATGGGCTGCTTTATATAACCACCTTTATAAACTTTAATATGTGCTACCATCTTATATATATATATAAAATACAGTCCAATCCGGTTAATAGGACCAGCCAAATTAAAGTACAGAAACAAATCCTATTATATACGTGTAATGTTATTCGCTTATTTGGACCAAAATTCCGCTTAATCGGA
>JAUZSU010004555.1:0-11425 GCA_034780255.1 Parotocinclus maculicauda
CATAATGGGGTATTTTGTGTAGAATTTTGAGGAAAGAGATTGATTTAATACAATTTGGAATAAGGCTGTAACGTAACTAAATGTGGAAAAAGTGAAGCGCAGTGAATACTTTCCGGATACACTGTATGTACTGCTCAAAAGATTATACCCCAAAATGATATATTCCCTAATTTTATGAGCAGTGTATAAGAATTTACTATTTAAAGACTTTATTTAAAGACTGCATTTACTTCAAATTAATAATTTTACAGTAATTCGTTAAATAATTACACACAAATATTAAAGAGATAACTTATTTTAAAATATAATACAGGTAATTAAAATACACTGCTCACAAAAATAAGGGGATATTTTATTAGGAATATTTCACAAAAATAAGGGGCATTTCATAATGAAATAATGCTAATAAAATTTCCCCTAATTTTTGTGAGCAGTATAAAACAGACAAAGCTCTAGTGTATAAACCAGTAGGGAAGAGAAACTTTGAATCGAAAAACATAAATGCATGAAATATGCAAATCAGCATTATTTAGTCCAGTACACATAGTCATTTTAGGTTCTTGTGCCCTTGGCGGGAATCATGGTGGCATGGTATCCTCAGTCGACTGGAGGAGGGAGAGAACCACTACCCTCTGTGGTCTCATATTTGCCAGGTAAACATTGCTATGCTTCATGTTAACATACCCTTACTCTTTCTAATGTAACCATAAGGTCTACAGAACATGTACAATATGCTGTCCTTCATTTTTAAGTGTTAAGTCTTTTCTTTTCTCCTGTCTCTGAAAATATCTGGCTTTTTGTCAAGAACAACATTCTGTATCTTTACAGAGTAAACCTTGACATGACCCCACAATGTGGTGGCCACTTGCCTGGACCCCTACAACCAAACAACTTTTAAGGAAACTGCTCATCATAGTGTCCGTAATGAGGAAAATAATCATTTTCTTTGAAGAAATCAGGAAGGAAATGAGGAAATGTTTCATCCTCAGACAACAATAGAGAAAAACATCTTCATCTAACAACCTTGTGTAACACTCTGCTGTGATGCACCATCAATAAAAAAAAGGTCACACAGTTACCCTGATACACTACACCACGTCACACCCTGAATTTAGGTAACAAACCATGTTAGATGAACCAGCCAACTAAGGGTTTATGTCTAACCAGTACCTGTGATGTTGTTGTCAGCATTCACAAAAAAATATTAATTCTCTGGGTCATAAACGATCAGATGTTGGATCATCTAAAGTTTGTAAGGCTTCTGTAATGGGTGGACAAAATTCCCTGAATTCAGGCATGGGCTAACCCTATATTTCAGAGACAGACAATGAGTGTTGAATGAGGCCAGAACAGAGGTTGTTTACATCCATAGCGGATTTGGTCATCCAGCTTTCTGTTTATTGCCGACAAGCTCAGTGGTTCCTTCAGCCTTTAACCAGGTACTGCACAGACAATATTGGCTGTGTTTGAAGAGAGGAAAGGCTGGATGAGGGATTATCTCTGTGCCCCTGTGACATTGGTTATTGAAGTCTGCAAAGAGGTGGATTTCTTACTACAAGTCATTTCTTGATTCCGTGCTTGTGTGCGTGTGTGTGTTTAATCTATGTATGAATACGTATGCTTGTATTTCAAGATGCTATTTTAGCTGATCTCTGCATTTCTCAGCTTCAAACCTGACACTTGGGTATAATAGTGAATTGATTCATCACCCTTCACCATCACCGCCTGCAGAAGACTCCCATATAGCTGTCTTATTAAATCCTAATAGGACACACACCTTCTTCTCTTCATCTGATTCTGCTAAGAAAGAAAATCTTAAGGTATTTTAGATGGATTTTTTAACCTGTGCAGGTTGTTGAAAACTTAGATTACTAATCAATGACTATCTCAGAAGGGTTTGCAGACACAGGTGTTGTCAATAAGAGAAAACACAGCCGTCACTCCCAATTCAGCCTTAGTCAATTCAAGTCAGTTTTATAAAGCAGCTTTATTTTACATCATCTTTCAATGTCTAAGGCCAGTCCCAAATTGAGCAAGCCAAGGGCAACAGTGGAAAAAAAAAAACCTCCCTAAACGTTCTGAGAAAAATGATTTAAAAATATTTCATAATTAAGCATTCTTTTGTTTGATGTGTTTAGCAATTCATTAAGTATAACAGTTCATTAGCCTGTTTTTATGTATCGTCATTAACTGCTTACTTAGGACTTATGTGAACTAAAGCTCAAAAGTACAATTTCTTACAAGTTTTTACAACATTATCCCTTTTATTTCTTTTAGCTCAACTATTAACATTTCAATTGCTGTAATTTTCTTTATTTGCATTTATAACCCAGCATCTGAGGATGCAGTCGCATTTCAATCTTTCAAATGTCTTTTATTGAAATAAATAATTGTAGACATTTAAATAAAAATACAAAACTGTGACTGTAGTCTGAGATTATTTACTGGTCGTTTTAAATGGCATCCAAATTTATATCCCTCTTTTATACTCACTGCACAACATAAGGGTTCTACTGAAGCTATTCTTACTGAATGGAGGAACACATTCTATAAGTATTCATGAGGTAGTTTCCATGGACCATATATGGATATGTGTAGGAGGTAAAGAAATGGAACAAGAGGCTTGTTCACCTGCAATTTTTTTGAAGAAGATTGTGATTTAGAAATATGAAAGGTTTTATTGTTTTATTGGATATATTATATTTATTTATTAGGGAGAAAAGGCTTTATTGATCTATGTTTTACATTTTTTAAGCACATGACATTTCCTGGTTTCCTGGTCTTTCACTTCAGAATCCACATAGAGTTTTATAAATTATGCCCCTTGAATCCTTGGCAGCACATTGATCCCAGCCAACCCAAGCAGGAAGAGAGTTACTGCCCTCTAGTGGGACGCTGGCATGGTGGGGCAAGTGCTGATGACGGAAACAACTTAATTGGAGCTGAAGTGAAGGTACATCTTAGTGTGTGGAGCTGGAATTAGTACTGGAACACAATCTCAGAGAGAAACAGTGAAAAGAGAAACTTCAGTTAGTTATTGATTAATGATGCTAATGCATGTGTAGTATGAGGCTGCGACAGCATTAACTATAGCAGCATAGATAGAAAGAGGAGAACCTGACATTTACAAAGCCAAGAGGGAGCACATGAGGCATCAGCAACTCATCTCCCCAGCAATTAACAAACCTGAGTGATCACACTAAGAAAGCAAGAAGACAGGAACCCAAAATCAAAGATCACCACAAAACTCTTTGTCTATAAACTCCCAGCTCTGCTTTAGTGTGGGGCAAAGGAACATAGGTAGTTGTCAGATATTAGATGTAAGAAACCAAATGATTCTTAACATTCCTGCCATGACTACAATAAATAATTAGCACACGTTGTGATTTGTGTTCATTCGTTCTTTCAGAGCCTGGGGATGCTGGAACTGTGAGGTAACAGTCTAAATCATGCTTTGTGTTCTAATTGTGCTATTTTGGGTGCATTGTCCATTTGAAGACACACAATTTTTGCATAAGACGAAATTTGCTTGATCTTAAGAGAAGAGGACAAATTGTGTCTAACTCGGATAGAAAGCCAAGCGGCTTTTTTCTAACAATAAAAAAAATCCGTAGTATTTTGAGAAGCGAGTGCCTTACAGACTTTTGAATGCCTCTTTCCTCTAATAGAGCTTGTCAGATACCGGTGTCTTCCACAAGAATGAATATTGCTCAGGTATGTGGCAGCCTTACAGAAGCTTCAGGGTTCAGGAATGGGTTTTACAGATTGTGTTGTTTTTAAAACCCATTTATTTCACTCCTATGTTGTGGCACTATGGAGATAATGGAGGAACGTTGTTTCATATCACTGAGTTGTGTGTATATGGTTGAAATGACAATTAAACCCGAATTTGAGTTCTTGACGTTGACTTTGATGTTGTCATTGTATTCTCTAATATTCGTCATAGTGATGTATAACTAAAGAAAACTGACCTCTCTGTTATCTCATTTATACACCAGTGAAACAAGAAGACACACATTTATTAATTGTAATAACTTAATTTAAGTTATTAATTTAATAACTTAAATGGCTACATTATAAACAGACATTCTTCACTTACAGTATTGTTTTTCTAAGGATGATACGAATTGTTCTACACAAATTGTTTTGTTAAAAACAAAAGAAATGTGCTGAGTGACCGAAAGAACCTTGAGAACTTTGCATCAGATACAAAGAATACCAAAGCTCCAGTTATGCATTATATATAACAAGTTCAGCAAACATAACCCACACCATCTGAGTGCCCTTCAGAAAAGATGATCATATCAAGCCCTCAAGCCCTCTCAAGTTCTATCCTGGGTTATTACCTCTTAAAAATAAACCAACATTAAGAGGTGCTCTGTTTGCATTCAAGTATGAACTCATAGACCAATTACTTGTTGGACTTCTAATTTCCCAAAGAATGTGTTCACATATTACCATAGATTTTATCACAGTCCCTTTTAGATTCCCAGGGTTTCACCATAATTCGTGTTTTTACTTCTCCAAGTCGTGTAGGTCAGTTCTCTTGACATCAATCAGAATTGTCATATGGATTCCCCTCTTATTTGATCTATGGGTTCTTTAACACATACGTATCTGATAACTCTTCCAGTTTGCCTCCACCTCCTCAATCCTGAATATTGACTTTGGATATTCATATAATGACCTACCTCATTTCCCCAGCCTATTTATTATATAGGCTAATGTTTACTTTACACATTGAAAGGTCTTTTAAAATTCTACTATCTGCTGTGTGAGCTATGCAGTTCATTATATCTTCCTGTTGACCCATGTACTGACCATTGCTTGTCCTGTTTGACTCTTCAACCTGCCCATGGAGATGGCCCGTGCCTGCACAACAATAATGTTTATTGGATCTTTGGATTTTATGACATGATTGGTCTATTTTTATTTTAAAAACTTTGAATATTGGATCATTAAAAAACATGTCAAGTCAAATTTATTTATATAGCGCTTGTTATAGGACCATTGTCTCAAAGCAGCATTGCAATATTATATTATCTTAAAAGACCCATCCCAAATTGAGCAAGCCAAATGATTCTTCTTTTAATAGCTTAATATTCATTTTAAAATATCCTTTTATTTTTGTGAGCAGAATTATTCACATTATGGTAATTGGACGCTTAGCAAACATGAACTGTCTGGCAACCACATGGAGGTAAGCAACTCATCATGTCATGTTTACATCTTGCTGTGGACCATTTTGTGACCTGAATAACGTTTTAACAATCTAAGTCTGTGCTGGATGTGATTTGTAATTGCACTACCTCCCTCTAATCAATCATCAACCTGAGTACAATGAAAAGGAAGTCAGCAGTAGCCTGCAATTTCATTCAACGGTAATTGGATTGCTGAAATATGACTCTAACAATGACTAATGTCATCTAAATCTGAGTCAGTCTCTACCACAGCTCCAATTCTGATCCTGTTATGAAACCAGTACCCACTGAGACATATGGATTCCGTGACAATACATCAACTGAATACTGGTATAAAACCTGTCTACCTACAGTCTTCAATTTAGGCATGATAAAATATCAATAGTTAACTCACTGAGGAATTTTGCTTTGCTTAATTGTATTCCTGCTGCCCATTTTGCACCATTGTTTTTTAAAAATTATTATACTTATAAATATCAATGTCGATAACTTAATTGTTAGATGCTTTTCTCCAACCAATCGATGGACTTCTTATTAAAATTGTTGTTATTAATTCACAAGCACTTGCAGATCTTTCTAACCTCCAGTTCCAGCTTTGTTTAAGACGTCAGAGAAAATAGGGGAGAAAGAAAGAAAAGAAAGTCAAGCAACCTCTTAAAAGCCATTTTATTAAAAGTACAATCGTGTAACCTACAATCTTATTTCTGTGCTATATCTGCTTTCAGACTATCTGACATGTCTATGGCTATTGCAATAATGAGGGAATTCATCATGTTCTCATTCCACTGTCATTTTTGTATATTGTAGAATGAAAGATATAAAAATCCATGATGGCAGAGCTCAGGGCACAATAGAGAATGGGATTTAAAATTGAAATTGAAATGGCCCCCATATTTAAGATTATAGTGAGACTGAGGTAGGCAATGTAACTGAAGTCTGGAAATGAATGAAATGAATTGACGCAGCCAGAAAGTATTTATTCCTTCATTTCTCTTTTAATAAACTTTGGTTAAGGTTGTCACTCACACTCAACCCAAATGCAGAAGCTATTTTTATGGATATGAAGGAACAGCAAATGAAAAGCCAAATACTGATGTCTGACATTGTAGACTCATGGATATAGCTAGGTGAAGTATTTGTCATGCAATCACTGCAATTGCTGATTTCAACAAGAACCTCTTGAGGTACGCTTTGAATGGATGTATGTAAGACTTTAAGATCTTTTTAAGGTGGTATGGTTTCTTCACCAATAAGATCAAATTCCATTTTCTGTTGTCAGGGTTTGTGAAGAAGAGTTTGGGTCACCACTAGTCTGCGGAAGAAATTTAGTGCACTTTTGAATGCCTCTAGTAATATGCTGGAGATGAGACCAATTTTTTCAGTGTCATTCCCCTAATGATCTGTATGGGGGATGTGGACCTGGAAGGTACCACACCCACCAGAATTAAAAATGTTTTTTAATACATCTGGGTGATTTGGGGTCTGTCTATCTTGTGATATAACTTCTAATAAGTAAAATATTTATTCGTATATTTTTAACTATATGCACTTATAATAATTAATGGTTAATGTGGGAGAAGCGTCCAAGGAAATCTGCTGGAAATGCTAGATGGTCAAAAGTACCCAAATATACATTACCTGCCCACCAAGAAACTGAAAGTTTAAAACATTTGTCTGAAGAAAGACTGTCACACAAATGCCAGTTAGTACTATCGACAATAATGCATAAAAAAATATTTGGTTCGGTTCATCTAGGAAGGACAATCACACATTGAAAATGTGTACTGCGGTCAGATGGAAGCAAGGGGCACCATGTGCTCCAGACCAGAGACAAAAAGGACCATCCACACTATTATCAGTCCAAAAGTCAGGGTATATAATGCTATGGGGTTGTTTCAGTGCCTTTGGCAAAGGTAATTTAGTCTTATTTTATGGCAGCATTAATGCAGAAAAGTACATTAAGATTTTAGAGCAACATATGCTACCTTTTAAGACGACATGTACTCCAGGAATGCTCATGCATCGCTCAGAAAGTCAATGCAAAATCACATACTGCACACATTACAAAGGCATGGCTATGAAAAATTAGGGTATGATTACTAAAATGGCCTGTCTACAGTCCTAACCTTTAGCCAACAGAGAATGTGAGGAGATTTTAAAAAAGGAGAAATGGGTCAACAAAGACCTCATACTGCCTCACATATATGATGTTTATGCAGGAACAAATAACAGCTGACACATTTGGTACTCTCTCTGCCAAATCAGCTTTGTTGTGAGAAGGAATGGCAACTGTCCCAAGTTTTTTTTTTTATTTGTTCCAAGCCTGAAATACAGGAATGGATGTAGAGTAGGTCACCATCAGATTTAGATTTTATACATCAGTCTCGTTATTAGAATACAACCAGGAAATATAGGAAATGTGTATGCAGTGTTTGAAAAACAGCTTCTATAGGCTACATTGTTTAGTGTACTTAGTGTGACCTCCCCTTACACTTAAGCAAAAGCAGAAGTCAGTCACTTCATCTCCGCCAAGTTAACCCGTCTTCAGTCCAATTCAGGAATGGTCTTTATTCTCAGGAATGGAAAGCCAAGAAAACACTTTTTTAGAGTGAAAAGGTATAAATAAATAAGATTGGAATTAACATAAATGGAAAAGAGTATTACAAAGAGACAAATGTGAGAATTTTGGGGTCCATATGTAGACAAAATGTTATATGTGGCCAGTGTACTATTTCTAAAACAACAAATCTAATCTTAAACTTTTGCACATATTTTAAGTGTCTGCAATGAAATAAAAGTCAATGTAGAAAACACTGTGTTTATTCTTCATTTGCATTTTAATTAATCACTGTCCCAACTGTTTTTTGATTTGGACAAGTATTTTCACTAGTGGTTTCAAACATTTGAGTCCCAATGTACAAGTATGAATCTACAAGGTCCCACACAAGATGGTGGAGCAGTTGTAGCAGTGTAAAGCACTACCTGGCATTAGTGCAATCCTTTTCCATGCAGCACTGGGAACATAGAGATCAAGAAGCTTTTCTTATGTACAGACTATAGGCATGGAATCTATAATATTGTCAGGCCAGACAGAGAAGGATGTGAAGACAGAAACTGAGTTTATTGAACAGAGACAAAACAGACAGCTAACACAGAGAACCGGTAGTCAGAAAACAGACAGCTAACACAGAGAACCGGTAGTCAGAAAACAGACAGCTAACACAGAGAACCGGTAGTCAGATAACAGACAGAAGTTCAAACATGGGAAATCAGTCCAAACCAAGCAAACAAATCGGAGAGACAGGCAGGCAGACCAACGGAAGGGGAGAAGCGGATCAAAATCAAGTAGGAATCTCAGGGAGGTAGCACAATCAGAAATGCTCAAAACAATGTGGTAAAACTTTGCAAAGAAACAGAGATGCTGCCAGCATTGCTGCAGAGGTTAAAGGGGTGGGGGGTTAGCCTGTCAGTACTCAGAATGTACAAACATGGTAGTAAGAAAGTCATGGTTTGGGGCTGCATGAGTGCTGCCGGTTATGGGAAGCTAAAGTTCTTTAAGGGATGCCAAACATGTACTGAGACATACAGTACACTGACATAATGTGATCTTGGAGGGTGTGCTTGGGGTCATTATCATATTGGAATACTACCCTAGGACAAAGTTTTCGAAGGGAGGGGATTATACTTTGCTTCAGTATGTCACAGTACATGTTTGGCATTAATGGCATCTGGATATGACGCTGAGCACGTGCACACAACTTCTTTGGTGGAACATGGAGAGACCTGTTAATCCTGTTAATCTGCGGTATGTTTTTGGCCACCATGCTGATGCCCAGGTGTTGACAATCTTCTAATAGCCTACGTCATCTTTATGTAAAGAAACAATCCTTTTTTAAGATCCTCAGAGAGTTCTTAGCCATTAAATGCCATGTTGTCCTGTATGAGAGAGTGTGAGAGCAATAATACCAAATTTAACCTGCTCCCCATTCACACCCGGGACCTTATAACCCAAACGAGTCACATGATACTGGGAAGGGAAATGGCTAATTTGGCACATTTGGGGTGTACTCACTTTTGTTGCTAGTGGTTTAGACATTAATGGCTGTATATTGAGTTATTTTGAGGACAGCAAATTTACACGGTTACACAAGCTGTAGACTGAATACTATCAAAGTGTCAGATCTTCAGTGCTGTCTCATTAAACAATATAATAAAATATGTACAAACATCTAAGAGGTTTACTCACTATTGTGAGATACAAGAGAAATCAAGAAAAGTCAGATCAGCTAGTGCTAAAAAACAGCAAATTAGAACAAGTTGTGCTGACATCAAGATCCAGAATTTTGTAACATGAGGTATGCCAGTGACATCAAAGCTATCCCTACAGACAGGACTGAAAACCCCACTGGGTGACACCAAGAGCAGCGGCCTGACAATCAGGACAGGAAACATGTAATTCTATGAAAAGGGAGGATCCAGCACATCACACGTGTCCCAGTTCCTGCGATACCATATTGAAGACCTTCATTTATGGTCCATTGAGTCCTAAATCTACCTTTTTGAATAGTGGAGGATCTACCATTAGCAGGCCCAGTAAGACTTGTTTAAGTATGAGTACATGAAATAAAGAAGTTATACAATAGTTGGCATATTAAAAAATGCTGCAAAATACCATTACGTAACTTTTAAAAGAGCCAATAAACCTAGGACAGATCCAGTCTCCCAATTAATACTCTGGTGTGTGGCAATGCTGATAGATGTGCCAGTGTACTCACTGTCGAATTGATTTGCTGAGGTGCATCCAATCATCCAGTCCAGGGAATATATGAATAACAGGTGTCAGGGCACAAAGGGGGCTGATACCCCAACAGGCACTGAAATGGTGTTAGAACTGTAACAGAATGGCAGTGATATATTATTATCTCCACGCAAGGGAACTGGCAGGATTAGTCCTATGTTTTTCCTAGTTGGTCTGCTCACACTGCCCATTAGATGTGGATCATAACTGAAATAGAGGCTGAAGGATACTCATATTTTTTTTTCCATCAAGGCCATCCACATGTCTGAAGGGAAATGGATAATATCCCCAGGGATGCAGAAGAAACAAAGCACTTGCTAGAACATAATTACTGTTAAAAAAGCAGCCATGAACTAAGGTAGAGGGATAAAGCATATCATTTTGGAAAAGCTGTCAGTGTCAGAGTGGCATGACTGTAGGATCGGAAAATATCAGTGACAAAGTCAAGTGCAAGTTGTGACCAGCCATGTGAGCAGAAAGTGGAGTTAGGCAGCACATGGGGCATTGCATTGTGTGCATACAGAACAACAAAATACACATGTGTGTCTTATACAGAGGATTGCCTAGGGAAAGCCAACTTTGCATGCATCTTGGTATTGTCCATACTTGCCTGTCAGGGCCGGAAAAGATAACCAAGCAATTGGAAGTATACAAAATGACTGCGACATGTTAAGGAGGTCACCAGTGTTATTTTGTTCTTATTGGAGCAACTAGGTTGGCTAGTAAAATACAGGAAGCACTGCAGTAGAAACTCTCGGCTTTCATCAAGTGTACAACCACTGGTCAGGCACTTTGATCTTGAATGGTGGTTCACCCATCATGGCAGTAAGAAGTGAGATGGGAGCTAGATGAGGTGAGGTGAAAGCAGGCAGAGGCATGGACTCAGGCAGGCTAGAAAGTTAATTGGAGAGTTCTGTGATGGCCAGGCCTAAGGTGGTTAGTTATTGGGTTTGTACATTCCATTGCTTGCCCAAGCATGATAAACTAATGATGCTGCTAGAACAGCAGAAAGGAAGAGAATATGACCAAGCTGACAGTTAACAGACTGCAGATTAAGCATGAGAAATCACTGCAAACCAAGCAGGGTAGTTCAAGAGGCAGGTAAACTAGAGTGGAGAAGCAGATAAAAGTAAAAAAAAAAGTGGAAAACTGGCATGATCATATATACTGTAATACTGTAATACTGCAAAGAAACTATCTAGTGGACCTACACAAGTGCAAAACACAAAAACGAAGGTGCTTGTCTGAGGTTGAGGGAATCCAACCGTCTCATTAAGTTATCTCAAATAGATATACAGTGCATCCGGAAAGTATTCACAGCGCTTCACTTTTTCCACATTTTGTTATGGTACAGCCTTATTCCAAATTGTATTAAATTAATCTATTTCCTCAAAATTCTACACAAAATACCCCATTATGACCATGT
>JAUZSU010004566.1:0-11425 GCA_034780255.1 Parotocinclus maculicauda
CACAGCAGCACACAGATTCTTTTACTTAAAATAAATATTGGTGGTTTCTTTTAGTCTTAGCTAAATGGTGACATATTTTACAAGAATATATATATATATATATATATATATATATATATATATATAAACCTTACATTAAAAAAAATGTTTTCTTTGTTACACTATCATACAATATCATAACTTTAGTTGAAATTATTATTTGTGATATTGCATTATATGGCCATAATGTGATCACAACTCTGCTGCGTTGCCAAGTAACAACAAGCTTTATGTACACAAATCTTACTTCTACAAATAAAAAAATAACCCCAATAACTAAGTAAATTATATATATATATATTATTTATTTCTTTGGTTTCAGTCCTTTTTCCTTTCACTTTCTCTTATTTGCACTTATGTTGTATTTAAATTTAATGTTATTTGGTAGAATTATTCAAACCTTATGCCTTTTGTAGCATTCTTTGTTAAAACAGGTTAGGGAATTGTTACCATTGCACAGGGAAAACTCCTATTTTTTTCAAAAGGTACTCGCCTTTGTGCCTGCAACCAAATTCCGACTTTCATGTCAGTTGCAAAAACACATTCTTTAGAATTCTGTTGCTTAAATATAAACATTTGCAGATTTTTTAAATCTCGCCATGTCCTAGACATAGTCTCAAGAGGGTATAGTGCTAGTAAAGAAATTACATTTGTACAAGTCAAACACAAATACAAGACTCGTGTTCTGGTTAGTAGGAGATGGAGATGTGACTGTTGCAACACTGGATGATCCCCAGACCAGCACCCCATTCTCAGTCCCTTGGGTCCCAATCAATCATGTTTGTAAGATACCTGGACGGAAGGCACCACTGGGATTTGAGCCAGTGCAATGGCAGTGTTGGGCAAGCACATTAGACCACTGTGCCAACTGAGCACCTTATTTAGGTAGATAGGTAGATGGTGCAGCCACTTTGTTAGTGCACTCATATATTCATATATTCATTTTCTATAATCATTTAATAATTTGGGGTCGCAGCCTAACTGGCAGCACAGCGTCCATACCTTAACAGATAATCATGCAGAGACATTTAGAAGAAAACAGTTAACCTGAACTTGTCTTTTAAATGTGGGGTACTCAGAAATAACCCATGCAGACACAGGGAGAGCTAAACAGACAGCCAACAGCCCAGTACTTAAAGTTGGTACTCGACGATGCCACCCATAGCACTTATTCTTATGTTAAAATGAACTTTGGTAATTTGGAGTTACTGTAATTAATTGCACTGGGCACATCGAAACAATAGGATTTAGCTTAGGGTTGTAACTGGCATTTTTTATTTACAAGTACTATGTGGGACTAAAAAGCAAATTGTATTATTTGTAATACAGTTATTTTGTATGTGGCTATAATGAAAGGTATTTTCTTTTTTAATGTAGGTCATCCACTGCAGTGGCTACCTAAAGATCCGCCAGTACATGATGGACATGTGTCTGTACGAGTCCTGCTACCAGATTGTAGGTCTTGTAGCTGTGGGTCACTCTCTGCCTCCGAGTGGCATCACTGAAATTAAACTCCACAGTAACATGTTCATGTTTCGTGCCAGCCTTGACCTTAAGCTCATCTTCCTCGATAGCAGGTGAGATCATAGAACCAACATTATTATTATAATCATCATCTCGAGTCCAATCAGGCAGGTAAAATTCAGACCCCCCCCTGTGACAGTGGGCAAATTGATTTAGCAAAGCCCCCTCAAAAGTTCACAGCTCTCAAGGTGTTGCAGAGAGTGAAGAACTAGTTTGCATATTCAAACAAAGGCCACATTTACTCTGCAAATTGTAATGCCCAAATCAGATGTTTTCCATAGCCGTTTTGTAAAACCGATTTGTTTTTTCTTTTCAGGCGGGCTACTGGGTGTGATCGCAGAGATTATGCGAATGATATCAAAGTTTACCTTGTTATTGATCCTTTTAATGCTAAAACAGAAATTAAAGCCAAATTTAGTCCACTGATGTTGGGTTCCCAGAAACCACAGTCTTGTATAATTATACGAGCAGTATTTTTTTTCTTTTTATTTATACCCACTTTAATTCAAATTCAAATTAATTTTATTTTTACAGTGACACCCATCTCCCCCATGTGTAATAAGTGTAATATATGCATTTTTTTAAATATATCATATTCTCATGAAATCCACCTGAACAGTTGTGTGATCCTGATGCCAATTTTTGCCTATTTATGCCTACATTTACATTCAAAATTACATAATGAGTAAGAAAATGCGTTCACATTAATCCTGAGAGAAAACCATTGTGTATCAACCTTCTGACCACAGCAGTTCTCCTGACCGACCGACCTCCTACCCCCACAACACAGTGTATATACTAGACCTGTTGACAAACTATTGTAAGCTCTGACCGTGCATTTTGCTAAAATGTATGTATAGACATTATGCTGAAATCTGTAAATAATGGTAAAACCTTATAGAAAGAAAAAGTTTCCAGGGTCTCTGGAGCTATGAGGCAACACTGCGTGTAAGAATATTAAAATCGAAATAATTTTAATCTAATGCAATCCAAATCTATTTTTAAATACACAGTTTAGAGGATTTAGATCCTGTAGAATGGCAAACTTAATATTAGGGCTGAGACATGAAAAAAACCTGTGTGAGTAATGATGAATCACTATGTACACTAATATTATCTTTGTCTTTCCAGAGTGGCGGAGTTGACTGGTTACGAGCCACAGGATCTGATAGAGAAAACATTGTACCAGCATGTGCATGGATGTGATGTTTTCCACCTGAGATATGCACACCACATATGTAAGTCACTTCATAACCTCATAAGCAGTAATAGTTGATTTACTAAAGCATACTGTTGCTATTTAATGTCAAAACATTGAGTCACTGAGTCATCAAACACTGTTTTAATGACCAGCGACAGAACAATCTTCCAATTTATGTGAAATATGGCCATGAATGTATGCATTCTATTAGATGCATGGGTCTTCCAAAGGAAATGAAGATGTGAAAACCCTGAGAGTTGGAGACATCAAATGCAGAAGCTGTCTTAGGTATTAATATGACAGTATGCCGTGACTAACTATCTCTCTTGTACTGTGCCACTTTTCCACATTTGTTGCAGTATTGGTAAAGGGTCAGGTCACTACAAAGTATTATCGCATGCTGTCCAAGCATGGAGGCTGGGTATGGGTCCAGAGTTACGCCACCATTGTACACAACAGCCGCTCATCTCGGCCTCACTGTATCGTCAGCGTCAACTACGTCCTCACGTGAGTTGCTCAGCCCTCTCGTATGCTTTAGCATGCTTACAAATACTTTCTGCATGACAAGTTGATCCCAAACTGCTCTGTGAGACAGTGTTGCATTATTAGTCTTTTAGTACAAACATGCAAGGTTGCGTCCCAGCATCAAACTGTTTAGAGTTGAAGCTGGGGTACAGTCTCTTTGTTAAAATAAAAAGCATGCATTTATCAATTTAAAATACAATACCAAATCAGAGAAATGTGCTCCTTACATCTACTTACATTTCATTTCCTTACATTTCCTTTTATTTCATTGCAGACAATATGAACCCAATATATTTCATGTTTTATCTGAACAACCTTATTTGGGATGGGGCAATATAGGGCTAGCAATGAGTAATGCCATGAGCAATGACAAACCTTCATCAAGCACTGCAAGACAGGTACATTCACATATGCCACTTAAACCTTTACTCATTTTACTGCAAAAACGAGGCCTCATGTTAACGAATGTCCAGAAGTGGTGTCGACTTCTATGGGCTCTTAATAACCCTAAACTGGCCCCATCCTAACTTTTCTTGGAAAGTGTTGCAGACCTGAAATGCAGGAATGGAGGTTTATTAACAAATGAAATAAAGTTTCATACAAACCATAAAATATCTTGTTTTCTTATTGTCTTAACTGAAAAAAGTCAAATTCCCACTCAACATAGGTAGTTAGGAGAATAATAATGTTGTTTTGCATGTAACTATTGTCTTTTCTTACACAACAATTAATATAAACATAGCCAGTTACAAACCACTTCACCAGCTCCCTGTGTTTGTTTTACAGAGATGTGGAGTATAAGGACATGCAGCTGTCTCAGCATCAGAGTAGGTCACGACCAGCTCTCTCCTATAAGAGCTCCCTCTCTCCCCCTCAGGACTTGCGCAAACAGTTCAAAGCCAAAACGTCTAGGATCAAGACCAAACCCAAAACGTCTCCATACCCACAGGTAAACCGACACTGCTGTTTAATGTAAAGCCAAACACACACAAGTCTACATACTCAAATATGTACCCAGAATAATGCTCACCTATACTTATAGCCACAGAGCACTCCGGTACGAGCCAGGTGGACTCGTGTTTATGATAGTGTGTATTTCTTTTTTCCAGCTCTCCATGCACTTGGATAAACTTGATTCCCCTCCAGGGGGTGGCTGGAAGTCGAGTCCTCCATGCAGCCTGTCATCTTGTCAAGAAAAGACTCCTGTGTCACTGTCTATCCCTGAACCAGGCGAGGTGCTCCCTTACAGCCTGCCACTGCCTTACCCGTACACACAGGGCCACACACACCTCCGCGAGGACTGTAGGAAGTTGCGGCCAGCAGCGAGTTCCCCAGAGCAAGAGGAGCGCCAGATCCTCTCCACACCAACAATCCACAGGGATGGACACTGGGGTAACACAGGTTCAGACCTTAAGCCTCTTAGCACCAAACCTCAACATACCAGCAGTACAAACACCTCATCCTACAGCAACAGTTACACAGGTGAGAACAACAGAGGCAGACCTTGTTTGTTTTATTCGTCGCATCAGCACCTATAGCTACTCATGGTTACGATACTAATCAGACACATTCAAAAATATTATTATTAAGTATTTATATTAAAGCCATATAAATAAGGGAATATTTCAGAATGAAATCCCATGTGGCTGAACTTCTGATGTGACAAAAGGTTTCGTGTTCAGATGAGAGCAAGATTTAACTTTTTTTTGGAAGGAAGTTCAAATGTCCACATATCATGCTGTGAAAATCAAACATATAATTAATACGATTTAAAATACACCATACCTACTGTGATACATGGTGATGGCAACAGTGTGTTGTGGGGCACTTTTCCTCAGTGTGGACCTGGCAATTGATAAAAAATATGGATGTTGCAAAACATGTGGCACTCTTCTAGACCGCTGCTGATGGGCAGGTAGTTTATGTTCAAGTTTCACAATCCTAAAAACACTTTTAAAAGCAATACATTTTGTTCAGGATTAAAAAAAATGTCCTTGAGTGGCTACATTAAAACCCTAACCCAACCCAACCCATAAAGATCTGCAGATGGACCTGAAGCATTGCCATGACATTTTACTGACATTTTACTGAACAATTCTGCAAGAAAGAATGAGCAGATATTACCAAGTCTAGATGTGTATAACTGACATAGCCAAACAAGCTAAATGAAAAAATGACTCTATGAAGCATTTAACAGGCAGCTGGTCACTTTTCCAAACCTGATATTCTAGTTGATTCTAGTCTAATTAAATTTTGAAACTGTTGCCTTTTTATTGTTACTTGACTGTCATACTGCAAAATGTGTTAATAAAGATAAATATTTTAGAGATGATTGCCCTAGATATACTACTTGACAAAAAATGAAGCACCCAGATGAAAATGTTAGATAGCTTTAAAGCTCAGCATGCAGTTATGTTGCAGGCAGATGTGTGGTCTGATTAGATACTGGGTCTTGCCAAAAGAGGGCACAAAAGGTTTCCGCCACAAGATTGAAACATACCACGAGGTCTCCACATTTGAACTTGATCGTTATCAGCTCCCAAACAGAGCTTTGATTTAACGGTAACATCAATACAGTCCCAGTCCATAGCGGAGTGACAATGCCCCTACAGAACCACTGCTCCCAACACCTCCTAATAGCTAGATCAGAATGGCCTAGATCTCTCACCAAAAGGTACACTATCGAAAAGTAGCCATCGAGTGCCTTTTTATAGCACTTTTACACCCTCTTGTGCCAGTGTCTAATCAGACCAAACTTATAATCATTCACACATCTGTCTGTCTTCTTATCACACTGAATAGCATACAGTTAATTGTTCTACCTAAACTAAAGAGAACAGACTTTAGAAATGGTGAACGACCTGGTGAAGTGGCATATCCTAATTTCCTGAGCACTTTTACTTTGCAGATTGTGGTATGGTGACCAGGGGCTTTCCATGTGATTCTCTGCAAGACAGTTTCAACAGTTGCTCATCTTCCTCCAGACCGAGCAGCCGCTTCAAAGAGGAACCATATGAACATCTCTCCATTAGGCACAGCAGCCACATTCATGCCTCTATTCAAGGAAACGAAGAGGCAAGGAAAACCAGTAAAGACCCTACACAGAGCACTGAGATGACAGGGTCATGTTTGCTTTTGGGTAAAAGCAGCTACGATCAGCCCCGTGTGAGGCAGGGACTCCATAACCTTAGTCAGAACCTTCCCATGCAATTGGCGGTTGAACAGAAACGCAGGTTGCCTGGGCCTGAGAAGCCATACGATTCCCAGGGGCAGCGTTCATCAGCTCTGGCACACTTCGAAGCTTCTAGAGGCGATGAGAGGAGGGTACTGATGGGAATGGGCCTCCAGGCGCAGGCTCCATACGTCTCTTTGAACTTTCACCACGTCCTGGCTAAGCATGGCTCGATCCCGGCTGCGCACTACTCTCTCGGCCACCTGTCGGACAGCTGCAACTACCGGACGGAGGAACTCAACTCCTACTTATGCAGGGGGGAGAGCCCTGCCTCCCGACCTTCCCCTGAGGCCCACGGGCAGATTCCGCACTATATCGGCACCTCAGTCATCATCAGCAATGAGAGGTGACATACTCAGGTCAAACATTAAGGGTCAGGTGCCAAGAACTCTATGACTCTTGTGTGGTAGCAGTTTATGAATTGAACTACTCAATTCTAAAGCCTATCTGGAGTGTCTCGGTGTCAGATTCTGACCCAGCTACACTCATGCAAGCCATTGTCAGCCTCTGCATGGACCAGCATGCACATTCAGGTACCAAGTGTATTCCGTTTTTTAACAAGCAGTCAAGACAATAGCGAGTGTAAAAGTGCGACACAGAGCCAGCTACGTTTAATAATGCTGGGAACTGATGTGAAGTTTTCGTCTGCAGTTCTTTTCTGAGTCGCATCACATTTCCTGACAAATGTTTATGTGGATAAGACAATGAACATGCAGGGGCATGTCAATCTGTGAGAACTGAACACAAACACAACTGTAGATTGATTTGAATTCCTTAATAACACCCTGATACTGTATTTAACACAGTGGCATATAAGGGTTTTTTATATACACACAAGTTTACACAAATGATAATAGCTATGTTTCTACTCCTACAAGACACAGCCACGAAAACAAATGTACTGGTTAAGTATAAATAATGTTTGGATTGTGTGAATTATATTGAGCTGGAACAAACCTTCACAATATGGAAATATTTTCAGTAGTCATTTGCTTCTGTATAGAAGATTGTTGCAAATTTTTCCCAGTGATGGTTTAAGATCTTCATTGCCTATCCCAATGCTTAATGTTATCTAGTCGAAGATTGTGACCAGTAATGGGCAGGAACTACCAATTTGGCTAGCTCATAAAGAAATAATGACTGATCATTTCTGACGTATCTTATAGCTCCATTTATTTATGTAGCAAAAGCAATCTAATGAACACAAATAAGAGATGGATATGAAAAAGGACTTTAAAATCGAAATAAATATAGGAAATGACACCGTGGTCTGTTTGCATTCCCTTTTCAAATTGCTTCATTCTGTAATATTATTCAGAGCATGCTGTGTGATTGACATCCATCCGTTCTGCAGTATATATGGCAACGTGGGCGCACGACAGCCCGTAAGAGTCAATTGCTGCTTCCTGCTCTTGCAGCTGCAGATGCCCAGTTTGATCCTCTGTTATTGCAGCACTAAAAGCTGGGAAATTAAAGCCATTTTCATCAGTCTATTTTCTTATTTCTGCTTTTATGAGGGCTCTATACACATTATAAGCCAGCATGCGAGCACATAGGTTATAGGAAGGCTCTGTTATTTGTTTGTGGAAGTTGGTGCATCTTCTTTTAGCAAATTTGTGTTTGAAGGTGAGCCAGAGGCCCTGGCAGGCGTCTCTGGGGGAATTAGATTGAGATGTGACATCACGCCGCCAATATTAAAGAGAATAGATCCCAGTTGACCCGGGAAGACCTTTTCACTGAAATTGTTTAATAGGATATTGAGGACGTGGCATTTATGGATCTGAATGGAGCTATTTGCTTAATGAAGTTTAAAATGGAAAAAGATGAAACCAGGATTACAGGTGGAGAAAAGTTATACAGCTTACATACTTTCTCTCACTAGATCATTAACATTTGGGATGGTAACATAATGTAGGAACTGTGGTGGCATAGCGGGTAAAGTACTGCACTACTGAACATAAGGTCCAGGGCTCAGATCCCAGCACTGAGCAAAGGCTGAGCAGTTCTAAATCACTCTGGAAACCAGTATAGCTCAATGACTAAATGTTTGTATTTAATGGTTTCATATATAGCCGTGCTTTTTCCAAACGTATTGCTCTAATAAAGACTGGTACAGGTTTATAAAAGTTAACTAGCTATATTTTACAACCCAAAACCATAAAGGTTTAGAACAGTATGGAAAATGTAAAAAAAATAGATGTGGACAATTTATTTGTTTAAGAACAAACAATCACATACATACATAATGATATGATTTAGAGGTGATATTAACAGTGATAAAACATCATCCAGGAAAGGTTATAAAAAATTTTTAGGACCAAACTGAAGCAGACAATCTCCAGTGTGTCAACAAATATGTTTTTGTTTTTTTTTAATGAAAGTTAACTTTTATGAACCTTTAACAGTATTAATCAGTGCAATACTTCTGAATCACGGCTGTATAAAAAACATTTAAACATTTCAGTGAATAATATTATTTAATGATTCAAGGAATCTGGAAGAAGTCTCCTCTAAAGAACGTGTGGAAAATTAGGAAACCTAAGATGTAACGATGACCCCGTGCTGTTACAAAGGCAAGGGACAAAATAACACCTGAAACATTAACTTTGCATAATAAACTTTATTTGAAAAAAATAGAAGTTTTAAGTTAATAAATTTTGCAAAAACTAATTATTTTGGGGGTGTAGAATACATGAGGGAAATCTAACTTTTAATTGAAGTAAACGCATCCTATGGAAATCAAGATATCCATGACTTTTTTTCCTCAGCAAAAGCTCATTTAGGTACAAAGCACTACAAGACTTGTATAAAATACTTACATAATTCTGTCTGTGTCAGTGAACAAGCTCATCAAGAAGTAATCTGTGCTGTTATGCTGTAAGGGAGCAATTTTGAAGAGTTGTCAGTAACTATGACACACGGACCGTTTGTTTGTGAGCTAAAGTATGTTTAACACAAACATATTTACATCTTTATTACCCTGCTTTAACAGAGGTGCCAATCATTTCAAAGATGTCTGTAAAATTATTCTCGCTCCATGCTGAAACAACAGGTAAAACCTGTCCCGCTAGTGGAGCCTCCTTCTGGGACACGGCCAGCACTTCCTACGTATGTGTATGTGTGCAGCTTTAAGAACGTAAGAGAGAGAGGGTCTGTAATGAAGTGAAGGCTCTCGGACCGTTTAGCGGGACCCACAGGAATGTTTTCACCTCATCACAGCGAAGGAGGGCTCGGGCACAGGAGGTGTAAAGGACAGATGAGGTGATCTTTAACAGAACAGGATGAACCAAGGGGAGTACAGGAAACCTAACCCACTCCTCCACAGCATGAACGCACACACGCAAATGCATGGGCGTGCACACACACACACACACGCACACACACACACACTGCACCTGCATGCCTACTGACTCTAGCACACCTCATCACCTCCAGCCGGACTGAAAGATAAGGAGGACGACGAGGGGGCAGAGGGATACAGTGGTTACACTGTGGCTACTCATGAACACACACTTCTTGGCCTGCCGAGCCAAGCTGAATCTAATTCAGAGATTAAGCAGAGACAGGAGGTTACACCTACTGCAAGACAGAGAATCGTTTATTTATAACACAAACCTCCCTTTTCAAATGTTTGTCTTCCAATTCACAAAAAAAATCTTAACTACGATCATTAGAAACAGTCGACAACTCACAACACATCTCTAGTAGAGCTTAAACCTGTACTAAGTAACGGTGGAATGAATTACAGGAGTTACATCTGTAAACACTGTTGGTCAAAACTAAACTAAACAAACGTAACCTGACCAACCCCCTCCCCCCAGCCCAACACAAATCCTGCAAACGACACACGGAACAGCACCTACAGCATGTTCAAGTCCAGCCGAAATAGTATAAACTACCTTAATTATTATAGTTCGTTAAGCAGAAAAATGTCAGTGCATCACTCATTGGGCATCTTTGTTAAATATGTTCCAAAGTAAACCTCTAAAATTTGCAGCCTGCTCAATGTTAAATAAAAACTTTGGGAAAAAAACATAATGAACATGTAGACAAGGAGAGTAAAACACAAAAGCGTGACAATGCATAAAACAGTGTCCTCTTTGATTCCGAAGCTATGAATACTGATAAAGAACACCTTTCTTTATCATATGCATGCTTATGAGTCGTTTACTTTAATTGTGCTTTGTGATGACCAGGTTCTTCATCATATCGAAGGAGTTTCCATCAGGTTGAACAGACACCAGGCCCTGGTCTCGTGTATTGACCTGAAGGAACCCATGGTCATCCAATCCCACCACGTCAGCCTCAGGACCATCCTCGCTCCAAAGCCTCACCTTTGTGCCTCTGAAAACAGCAGCTATTATTAGTATATATACACACAATTAAATACTGTATGAAATAAAGGAAAAAAAAGGACCATTTACACAATAGCATTAATAAACATAACAACAGACAATAGTTCATCTGTGTCTGAGAAAACAGAGGGAAATACAGTTCATTGGACAGTTAATGGGACCAGCCGCTTATTCAGACCAAATCCTAAAGTATAGAAACTAATCCTAATAAATACGTGTAATGTTATTAACTTATTTGGACCAAAATTCCACTTAATCGGAAAGAACGTGTACAGTATGTAATATCAGTGAAGAAATTCTTCGTCTCAAAAAACAAAAACAAAAAAAACAACCCAACACAACCGTTACAGTTTCAGAAGTGGATTCTTGTTTAGATTCCTGATTATAAGAATGGATTTTGTTACTGATGTCTTAAAGCCCTTTTGTAAGTCGTTCTGGATAAGGGCGTCTGCTAAATACTGTAAATGTAAATGTCTCTGGCATCACTACCCGAAAACTCCCGAGTTTCTCCCCAGCCCTCTACTGCCACCTACAGGTCTTTTCCTAACA
>JAUZSU010004577.1:0-11425 GCA_034780255.1 Parotocinclus maculicauda
TTCCTTGTATTGATTCCACATAGTCCTCGAGAAATTGAAAAGTGCTGAAAAATAAAGATTTATTTTTCTTTTTTTCCCTCCCTCCTCAATAGATTCTTAAGTAGGGACATCCGAGGAACAAGCAATTAAAAAAGTCTGGCCTTAGTAAAAAAAATACGCCTGTACTGAGGGGACGTCTATTTGCCAGGACCGGTGCGTCAGGTGACCACATACCTCATCATGTACTTTTATTTTGATTTGCTATTAGAGAATATTAGAGGAGGATGGGTGCTCCAAATTTTGGGTCCACTTTGACAGAAAATGCTCTGTGTGGAAAGTTTATCTGTTGTAAAGGAGACTGCAACTCTGACATGGTAAAACGTGTTCGATTGACTGCACTGTCCTAGCTCAAATGCTGTTTTAGCAGGGAGAGTCAAATACTTAACTTGAACAAAGCTTGATATGGTTTAGTGTACAACGTGTTCTTATATAAAGCAAACTTCTCTCAATTACTACTGGTAATAAGTAATCTCTACTGCTGAAATGACGAACCTGTAATCCAAAAGGGAAGTAATAATGTTTGTTAAGCTTTATTAATAAAACGTAAAGTACTAAACATAAATATGATTAAAAATGAAAAATATTTTCAATTCTGAGCACATTTAACCACATTAAGCTTTTTTTTTAACCTGAGATTAAATGGTAAAAAAAAATAAACTTCTACATAAAATTGGTAACTTTTGAATTTGAAATATAAAAAATAAAGACTGGAATCTATAAAGCAGAATCTGAATCGCAAACGATACTCAAACCTACAAAGAATTGAGGCCGTTGAGAGCAAAGGGAGGCCCTACAAAGTATTCCAAAGTATTAGCACAGTGTTCTTGCTCTCTCCCATTTCTACATAGACATATCACATGTTTCATTAAATGTTTTATTACATAATGATAATTATGTTTATTACCCAAATGTGGATGGGTTTTCCTTCTGGGTCTGGTTCCTCTTAAGGTTTTTTCCTCTTAATCTCAGGGAGTTTTTCCTTTCCACTGTTGCCATTTGGCTTGCTCATTAGGGACAATAGAATCCAATTTGTGACAATTTTTAATGCATCAATCTAAATCTGCTTTGTGACAATGTCTATTGTAAAAAGCACTATACAAATAAACTTGAATTGAATTGTTCTGAATCAATTGCTCAGTGATTGTACATTATATTGATGGAACACCAGTTACACCTTGATATGTAACATATTACACTTTTTGGTACAAATTTAAGAATGTGAAAAAACCAAAAATGTGTTTCAGGTGAAGAACTGACCGCAGAAGTGGAGGAGGCTGCTGGAGTGACGGCAAACTGATGGACGGTGCCTGGTACCAGTCTAGCCTAAAACTGTAGGAGCCTAAAACATGTTGGACAAGAGTGAGCAGGGAGTTCCCAGAGTTAGGTCTGAGTCCAGTATCATCCGCAATAGAGCCACCTGTTCATAGACCTCCAGCTGAGGTCTGAGAGACTTTCCTGAATTATCTTGTGTGCCAACTCTAGTGGTAGCCTGCTACTGTGATTGAGCTGTACCTTATTTGCAAACATTACATCATAACATTATGATTCATCTGTAAATCTAGCAATAGAGTTTATTCCAGCCTGCAGTTTATTGGCATAGGCATAGTGTATATATTTGTTTTACAAAGTATATTTGTTGTATATAGTCACCCTGTCAATTAACCACACATATAGACACTAAGATTGGTGATTTCACATGTAATACAGGGGTCATTTCAAACAATATCGTTCCTACCAGATAGCGATTACCTTCAATGTATGTAATAACTACCTGATTAGCACTTGCGCATATTGAATGTAACCGATATTTGCTTAGAACCTAATTCCATTCAGTATGTATAATTGCTTATATTTAACAGTATGATTCCTTTTCATATGTATTTTAAAGCAGCTCTGACACAATATCTGCACTTATTGCTTTACAGTTGAATTAAGCTTTTTTTTCTAGCTGAATGACTGCTTCTGAGTGTGTTCAAGTATATATTTGACCATTTTATGCACTTGCTGTAACTCATTTAATGTGAACTA
This sequence comes from Parotocinclus maculicauda, assembly GCA_034780255.1. Classification (NCBI taxonomy): domain Eukaryota; kingdom Metazoa; phylum Chordata; class Actinopteri; order Siluriformes; family Loricariidae; genus Parotocinclus; species Parotocinclus maculicauda. The sequence goes on from JAUZSU010004577.1 coordinate 2,068, forward strand.
TTGCTTTTTTCCTGTCTCAACAGTTCTAAAAGCGCATTAGGGAATGGTTCAATCATCCATTTTCAGTGTCTTAGAACAGCACCGAGAAAAATACTTCAGTCTGATTGATTAATTTGTCAGAATTTAGTTTCAAAAGAAATACAAAACGAACCACTTGGTAAAATAGGTATTCACGCTATACTAAGGTGCTTAAATACATAGTTATTATATACTGGTCAGACAGAAATATCGAGAGTACATTTGCTTCTACAGGTCAGTGCCTTTTTGTGGACAGATGTCAGGCTTTGAAGAAAAAGGTCTCTGTGATATTGGTAGAGTCTGTCACCATTCACCACCACAGTTGTAACACTCGTGAGCGAGTGAAGTCTGCCAGTTCCCCCCCATCACAGCCAAAAGGACTAGTCTTGCCATCTGAATCTTAATTCATTTCCATTTTGAGATATAGCATGTATAAAATATGTATCTTAATAGAACACATTTAATCATTTAATTTAGAACAGTTGCATTGCATTTTCCTGAATTGTTCCTTCAAAAGTCACATCTCTCGCCCTCCCTTACAGCTCCCTGCAAAGGTACTAGAGAGATGCCTGTCACTTTTGCTTATTCCTCCTGAATAGAGGCTCTCCCTCAACAGAGCCCTAAAAGCAAATAGCTGACGAACAAACAGGTGACTCTTGGGAAATGAGTTCAGTCACATAGCACCAGAGTTGTGAGCTGACAAGCCCGAGTTGAATTTGACTTCTTGAGGAGAGAGCTTTTCCCATCGGCGTGACCTTTTTCGGTGGTTAATGTTCTGAAAATAAACACGAGTCTCCCATCGAGATCAGGAGTCGAAAGCCTTGTCCACCGAGAAACACTGCTCTTCTACTGTCGCTGGCTCATGCAAGCTGTCTGATTCGAGCTCTGATTTATGAGTGCTCCTACACATGCTCACTCACCCCCCCACACACACACGAACACAAAAACACTCTTAGGCACCCACGCTTGCTCAAACCCACATATATATATATATATATATATATATATGTGTGTGTGTGTGTGTACACCTGAAGTATACAGTACAGTAAAACCTGCAAATATCTACAGACAGGTCCACGGTCAAGTTGCATTCCTGATTCACGAATGTATCAAGTAATAGATGGATCGTCTTCTGAAATATGCTTTTTGCCGTTGCCATCTATTGCTATTATAAAAAAACTTTCAAATCCGAGACGGAGTTTAAATACTGTTACTTGTTTCTGTAAATTGTCATCCCTCATCCTTTCATCATTAATCCCAGCCTTTCAGGTTCCATACACCTTCAGCTTAAACTCCCTGATTTTGTGGAGCACCTCATTGTTGAGTTGTGGAGTTTTAATGCTTGTAGGCCAGTCAAGCCGGGCAGCAATGGGAAGTACAGCCGTAGCCATCCTAACTACCAAACTTCCTTTTTCATTTGCTTATAAGACTCATAGCAATCTCTCTCTTAAAGCAGACCAGGGAATATCTTTGTCCTTCTCTTTCTCGTTCACACACTCTCTTTTGTCCACTGGAGAGCCCTTGTGATGCACTCATCTTCTAGCGTCACTTCGAGCTGTTGTGTTTCCACAGCAACCACCTTGTCATCTGAGCATCGGAGTCTCTTTCCACTGGCAGCTCTCTTCGGAACACTTATCCTGCCTGCTCTCCTCCAATTCTGACTGTTATTGAAACCCAACCCACATGTCTTGTCCCATTAACAGTGCTATTATTCAGTGGTGAGGGGAAACAGCAAGATGACACTATGACTGAATTCCCAGAAGTCTTTTTCTTTGCAGAAATTACAACAGTTAGTCTGCGTGTGAGCTGTTGGCATTATCTATTCAAATGTGTGTATCTCAACAGCTGTGTGTGGAGGCATGCGCTTTATAGTGGTATCTTCCAATGTGTGGACATGGCTGAGAATTTAACTACTTCCATCCTCAGTTTTCGGCAGATTTAATCTGTTTTTACTCACGCGAGAAATGCATACATATGTAAATACACTAAAACTACTCTTAAGGGGGAGATTTTCTAACTCTCACAGAAACCTTAGAAGTTTTAGGTATTGTTGCATTTCAGCTATTTCACTGTACTGAGGAATATATAGAGAAATAAAACGATTGTAAGAAATATGACGTATGCTGTGTTTTGTGTACAGACAGGAAAATGGCAGCAAATCGAGTTAAGTTCATCTTTCTAGATATAAATATTAAACCGTGCACTACTGAACCACCAGGCTGATCCAGGATGACCTTTTTATTCCTAAAAAACTTCCAGATTTGGTGTGTCCATGCCTTATTGTTTCTGCTTTCCATTGCAGTTAAAGCTGGAATTTCCGGTTTTGCAGTCACAGAGAAAAATTTCCCATTGTTAAAGAATTATGTGGTGTGAAGAAACAGAAACATGATTGGCAGTGCTGGGAATTGAATCCTCAAACTACAGGTCAATAGTGCAACTTCCACAAGCTTGTCATGTCATTATAACATTAGTAATTGTTTGAATAACTCTAGTGGCATTATGTTATCAGATCTGAGTTGTTTATTGGCATTGCATGCATTTTAATTAAACATATTTTAATATATATATTATTTCACAGTCCACACAAATGGTAATATTATTCAATTCCTTAAAGTATGGACCAATATACTGTAATGCCAACATCTAACAGATACATCACAAACAGAAGTAATGTCTTATAAAATCCGTGATAATTGCTTGACATGTTTTACTGTTGGAAAAAAATTTGTCTTCAACACGTTGTCTAATTTTTGCAGAAAATTTGCAAACAATTTGCAGAAATATGTCATGCCCATGCCCTATGATGGATTGGCATCATGTCTAGGGTTCTCCCAGGACCCTGTCCAGGATTAGGCAGATAAGAAAGTGAACAAATGAATTACCGAATGTCATGCCTAAGCTTGCACCCTGCAGGACTGTTTAAAACTCTTTTGTGTTTGTCTAGCTTTTGTGACTATACTTTTACTCTACTTTTGTGATCACGATATGTATCGGCATGGACGTTTTTAAATGTCTTTACAAGGTTCTTTTTGTGTTGTCATTTCATCAACGACTGGAAACAATTAAACAATCTTTTATTTGTCATGAAACTGTTGTTTTCATTAACAGATCTTAGAATGTATTCATTGATGAGACGTTTTTGTCCGTCAAGATGCCTTAGCAAATTGGAGAAAGCTCTTCTTACTGATCACATGTTGACTAAAAGATAAAATATATGATCTGCTTGATATGATCAAACTGGAGGGTACTAGGGTCAGAAGGGCAGCATGGTACAGCCAGGTCTGGGAAGAAAATGAGGCACTGTCACCACTTAACAATAGAGTTATTGAAGGCTGTAATGACAGTGCAGTTTTTGTAGTGATTATTCCAATTGGTGGGGAATGAAATAGAACCTCAAATCCTGTATACTCCAGTTTGGGTCAGTTCTTGTCGTATGTGCAGTTGAAAAACGGCCACTGTTAAGTCTGTCCATGCCCACTCATTTGTGAGCGCCTAATCTAAATACTGTAAATACTCCAAGCGTTGACAGGACTCCCTATGGTCCTGACAGCTCAAAATTACCTGCAGAGATTTACAGCTTGTAATTAGATAGCTCTCACTCCTGACACTTAATCCTAAATTTTACAAAGTAATTTTCCACATCTTAAATGGAGGCCACAGACAGAGAGCGAGAAAGAATGCGAGAGGGGGACAAAGGGAAACAGAGGAAGACAGAGAGACTGGGTGGGTGGAACAGAGTAGCTTCAAGAAAGTTCAAGAACCGCTTGTGTAACTGATGTCAGCCTTTGTTCTGTTTCTATAGATAAAGAAACTGTAGCATTTATAATGACATTACCCGTTCCTTATATATCAAACTGTGCCATTTATTAAATGTCTTAGCATCTTTGAAGTTAAACCATAAAAAAGTTACATTTGCTTACACAACTTTTGACTTTCATGCTGGGCATTCTGACAATTACACTGGTACATGATTACAAGTTTACAACTTACATAAGTACATGTTTCTGCATACATCAGAGTGTTTTGTGGTTATTCTCTATGTGAGAAATCATCTCTCTCTCTCGCTCTCTCTCTCTCTTTCTCTCTCTCTCTCACACACACAAAATCTAGGTAAACTTACTAATACTAATAATATACTACACCTTCGTCTAACCCTAACACCAGCAACCTAAACCAAATAATTGTTTGGTGTTCCAGCAGAATGTTGCACTTTATTGTTCCTAAAACATACTTTTCCATGTGAAGACCAGCAAAATGTCCACATAATAACCAATAAACAATAAACACTATGTCTTTCTATCCTTGTGGGAACATTTGGACCTATCAAATGATATATAAACCTAGCCCTGTCACACACACACACACACACACACACACAATCTTGTCTGCTATCATTGTGGGGACTGCCCACTGACATAATGATTTCTGTAGCTAATTAATGCAACACATACATCTATCCCTAACCTTAAGCCCAGTAACCAAATGCAAATCTGATGGCACTATCTTTTTAATAAGAAATTTGATGTTTCTGTTAAAAAAAAGAAAGAAAAGAAAACGTTAACATTGCAGGGACAGTTTTCTGGTTGTCTGTCTGTCCTTGCGGGGACATTTTGCCCCAACAATGTCATATAAACACTCATATACACGCACATGCGTCTCATGCTCCTAGAAAACTTTTGGCTGAGGGTACATTGTAAGGGCCCTTTGAACATGTCGCAATGTTCTGCAACATTCACCAGAGAAGACCCTACACTCGATACACTTGTATCCTGCCAAGGTGAGAACAGTGAAATCAATGGAGTGTGTATGTGTGTAAATGCTTTGGTAACACGATCATCCTAATAAAGCCACTCTGATTTGAGTGAGTGAGTGATTGAGAGAGTGAGAGAGAGAGAGAGAGAGAGAGAGAGAGATAGAGAGAGAGATAGACCCGGTCGGAGCTCAGCTCAGATGGAAGAAACAACTGAGTTTGACATTTCCACTGCAAATATCAGCTGTTATTTTAGTGAGGCAGCTGGGCGGCTAGCAGGGAGGCAGGGTGAACTTTGACTCAGTATGAGTGCTCTGATCTCAGCAGGGCAACGCACTACACATCACCACAGTCCCAGAAGATAAGGAACCACACATACACAAACACACACACACCAGTTTGTCTTTCTCACATTGTTTGGACTTTCCATTAACATTATAATACAGTACACCCAGGTGATTCTGCACCCCCACCTCTCTTTAACCTCACTAACCTAAGCCAAACCTTTGACTCGTTTGTTTTTGTAAACTAAGCAGTTTGCATCTCTAACTCTACCCTAGTGGGGACATTTGGTCCTCACAAATATATATATATATTCCTTGACCCAGACACACGCACACACTAAACCACACTAACACAATTTATGTTTCGCATGTGCATTTACACACATTGAGAAACAATCCTCACAATAGCACATCTGCAGAACAGAGAGAGAGAGAGAGAGAGAGAAAGAGAGAGAGCACATGCTTTTCAAATCAGTTGAGATAAAGCTTAATGGCAGTAACAGTTATTTTTTTATTTTTGTTATCCCCATTAATCAGTAGCTATAAAAGAGAATAAAAACATACTGACATGCTGCACAAAGGTTTTAATTACACTTACACTTGCACTTTTACTAATTCATATTTATAATCCACGGTCACACACACACTAATACAAACGAATATTTTCACACGAAAGTTTTTGTGAATAAACATGGAAATGAAAATGAATAGCCACTGGTATTGGATCTTGAGCTGGTATATTGCAATAAATTACATTGTTTGTCTTAAATATATGCACATCTATCTTGTAAGTTTTGTTTCTAATATAGGAAAACTGTAATACTGCAAAACAACACATAGTTGTAGTTTGTAAGCTATTTGGAATTCTAGAGAGAAATCTGAATGAATTAATTAATTCTACATAAAATGTGAAATGAATTCGTCAAAATGTTTAATATGCAAACAACTCTACTTTAGTGTTCTTAATTAACATATTGATTACGTCTCCAAAGTTCAAGATGAGAATTGTGGCTAAACAGATATGTCAATAAAGAATTTGTATTTAAGGTATTTACATTTTGTCATTTAGCATGTGACTTTCTCTACCCAGGAAAATTTACTGTGAAATTTCATAGTAAAACTGTGAATTGCTTGACAATACAGTTTGACCATACAGTTCACAGTTCTATTATGGATTTTGTGTAGTATTTTGGTCACTTCACAGTTCTACTGTGGAATTTCATGGTACATTTACATTTACGGCATTTAGAAGACACCCTTATCCAGAGCTACTTACAACTCATACAGTCTTACAATTCAAGCAATGGTTGGTTAAGGGCCTTGCTCAAGGACCCAACTGTGGCAGCTTGGCAGAGGTGGGATTTGAGTCCTGGACCATCAGGTCCAGAGCCCAGTACCTTGACCGATAGGCTACCACAGTCCAATTGTAAACTTGGTTGACTATGAACAGAGCATAAATTATTTCACAGTTTTACTTTGAATTTTGAATTCCTAAATAAAACATAACCCAATGTTGCCAGCTGTTAGTCAAGGGCCTCGTTGAAGACCCAGCAGTGATGGTTTGGCAGTGGTGGGATTTGGATGTTCTTGTCTATAGTGCAGTACCTTAACGGCTAGGTAATAAAAAGCTTAGACCGGGGAAACATACAGTATAATCTCCACACTGGCAGCAGCAGCCAGACACCTGAATCGGTGAGGTGACAGTCCTAACCACTGCACCACTGTGCTGCCTTTCCATCATGTAGCAAATGGAAAAATCCATCCAAATGGAAAACATCTTTACATTAATCCCTTTGACAGTTCGTAACTATCTTTCTAAGTTTCTAAGTTTCACAAAATGCCAAAAACAATATTGCAGTCAGTATGTGATACTGGTGAGTATTCTCACCAGAAGTTGGTGAAAACAAGCAATATCCAATCAACCAATCCTTTTTTGGTCCAGTATCAGATCGGTTAATCTTTATAAATTATATATTAGTATAAGCACTAAACTACTGTTTGATAACATGATAGAAAATACACTTAACTACACTGCAATATATTGTACTAACATAAAAGTTTACAACCTAAATATAAGTATGGGATTGGATACAATGGGCTGGTGGCAGCCTAGCGGTGAAGGTACTTGACTATGGACCAGAAGGTCCAGGGTTCAAGTCCCACATCTGCCAAGCTGCCACAGTTGGGTCCTTTAGAAAGATTCGTAACCGGATCTTAGACGGATTGTATCAGTTGTAAGTTACTCTGAATAAGGGCATCTGCTAAATGCTGTAAATGTACTGGAAATGTACTGTAAGTACTCACATGCTGAGTATATTTCAAATTGACCAAGGAAAGACAAATCTTCAGCATAACCTGAAAATGAAATCTCAACTCTCCTTACAGTTCACTACACTGTACCCCAGTCCTCATATCACAGACTTCTTTAGACATTATTAATAATGTGACAGGACTCTGTGGAAGATGGATGAAGTGAGCACAGTTAAATATTCAGTCCTCCCGCTCAGGAAGTCTGTCTCATCACTTGGCTTTATTCGGAGACTGTGCGACCCATGAAATGGAGTAAATGGATTGGCTGGCCTCAATTAGAGCTTGTCTGCAGGCATCATCCCTGATGACCGTATACAGGAAGCAGAGGGTCCACAAGCACACGGCAACACATTTACAGATAAAAGGGAGAGAAAGAATAAGTACGGCAATCTCACAAGCATAACATACCTCTGTGTAATAACTGACAGTGTGTTTTAAATGCTAATAAAGATCAACCACTAATCAACTCAGATCATGATCAGAATTACTTTAGTTATCATTCCGATGATTTCTAACTTTAATTCAGTCATTCAACCTCACAACTTAGCACACTGAAAACAGGAATTGTTTACTCCTAAAAGTCCAAGGGGATCTCATTACCAAGGATGCTCCTGTGGCCTGCATAATTGCAAGTTTTCGGTACAAATGCCAAATATTACTATGCTGAATCCAGGCTACTCTGTCTAATTACAATGTCTAAGTTTGTGGTAGAATAATAAACTATTGCACTTGAGTTAAAGTAGACTTTGTAGAAGTAAAATATTCATGCCTCTGCTCCCATGAAACCATGATCTGACTTACTCCGAAGGCTACAACCTTACAGCAGAATTTCCAAACTTGTTATGTTGTCCCTATGCTGCAACCTCTACACAGCCTATAATATCAGCGCATGATTTTGACAGCGGTGTGCAGCGCGAGAACCATTCATAACAGCAAGCTACTTTTTAACAACAGTGTTCTACATACTTTCAGCAGCTACATTTCTAAGAACAAGCTTTGCTTTTAAAACAGACTGACGAGAACAGAGTTCAGGATTCATTAATCCTGAAGGTCTTGATAAATGTTGATAGGATTGCATTGTGAAATTGTTGCAGATTTCCAAAAGGTACATTCACGCTGTGAATTGCCCATTACCAACATAAGGGGACTCTATTAAACTCAGATGTGGTTACTGGGTAGACTAAAGCAGTACACTGAACTTACTTAAGCAATATAAGATCACTTGTAGGCTTCATTGTGACACCATTCTAGAAGCAGTTACATTGTAAACTGTGAAGGGTAGCACCACCAGCTCATAGCAAGAAGATCCTGAGTTCAGTCCTAGGGATGAGCTGCCTGGGTCCGTTCTGCATGGTGTCTGCATGTCCTCCCCCTGTCTGTGTGGATTTACTCCAGGTTCTCTGGTTTCCTCTGCGAAAGGAGGAAAGACATGCTTGTTGCTAAATTGGTACTGACTTCACTGCAAAAGCATCCTGTTAAATTACTGTGTATCCTCAACTGTATCTTACTGTATTTAATAAAAAAAACTTATCATCATCATCTCAAAAATCATTTGAACTAGTGGATAAGTTAGTGTTCCATCCTTAGACTCTTAGAAAAAGCAGTAAATCATTAGAGATCTGTTCTTATTGAAATGCATTAAGTAAAGCTAGACATAGTTTTTGATAGCGATTGAGGATAACAGGCCAGCGCTATAGAGGAGTTTTCTCTCATTGCCCACCCATTCTTTTTCTTTTATTTTAACCTTTTTCACCAGACATGGTTTTATTTAAATTAAATAAGTGTTGCACAGTAATAAATGACTAATTAATTAATTAACTGATTAATACATTTGAATAGATGCACTGTAAAATAGCATTAAAATGCGGATGTCTCTGTAGCCAGTATTTTACTGTTAATTTATAGTGAAATATTTATATTGTGAATATGTTTATATATATATATATATATTAGGGGTGTCACAATTTCGATATTTAATCGAAATCGATCGAAATTA
>JAUZSU010004588.1:0-11423 GCA_034780255.1 Parotocinclus maculicauda
GGTTCAAATCCCACCTCTGCCAAGCTGCCACAGTTGGGTCCTTAAGCAAGGCCCTTAACCCACCATTACTTGAATTGCAAGATTGTACGAGTTGTAAGTTGCTCTGGAAAAGGGTGTCTGCTAAATGCCGTAAATGTAAATGTACTACTTCAGTGTTCAACAAATTTGATTTATCAGCAGTGAATCAATTGCAAATTTAACAAGAAAAATCAATACAATACATAAATGAACGTAAGAGATATGATTCAGCGACTTTAACAACACATCTACATAGTGTCTATCAGATTTAACTAACTATACTCCTCACAAAAATGAGGGGATGTTTCAAAATAAAATATCCCCAAACTGCAGTGTCGAAGAGAACTGACTGAAGAAGTGCAAACCAAGTCTGGTGAGACAGACACTTTTAGTCAGACAAAGCTAAGTAGTGGCTAACCTTGTTACCTGTAACACCACCTTTTTCTCATCAAAAGCTTTGACATACATCTCTACCTTTCCTTGCTATGGGCAAATGATATTGATTAACTCCAGAACAATCTACGTGGTGTTTATTTAGGTATTCCACTCCTCAGCATTTGAAGCAGCCTAGCCTTTGCATAACATCGATAAAATATTATTTTAGGCTTTTCTAATGCGCTTGTGGTTAAAGGAAAAATAATCTCCACAGCCAGGCTGTTAGAGAAACAAATAGAAGAACAACTCCATAATGCACATAAAGCTGGTTAAAGATGATGTATTTAGTGGTGAAAGTAGCAGATGCTTCATTTTTACAATCATATTAACTGTTTAAAATAATAAATGGCTATAGTGCTGAAGTTCATGACAGAGGGAGGAAGTTTTCTATTAAGCTATTTAATACTGTATATTAATCAACCCACACACCACACTTCTGAGACGACGCACAAGATTTTTTAGAAACAATTTTATTTGACTGTTTTAGGTGGCTTACATCAATTCATCAACTGTTTACCTTAGCACATGATTGTTTTTATGTTTAACAAAATATAGCTGGAAAATGCACTCATTAAAATATATTTATAAACTATACTCGCTGTCTATTGACTACTGGTTACAAAGTTCACTGTAAGTCAATCCTTATTCTGTAGTGTCACATTTCAAACCTCATTTACACACATCTAAAAACTCTCAAGTATAACCTGGACAACCAGTCACATACAGTATCATTAGTAAATAAAAACAAAAAAGCAACAATAATAATATAATATTTATGTAGTAAAAGGAAATATATACAAAAATGATCACTAAGGCAAAATAATAATACATTTAAAATAAGTAACAAATTAAAATAATACCAAATTAGTTTCATTTTGGACAAAGGGTGAGGTCCCGGGTCCCTTGGTGTCACTATTCACACGAGCATAGAAAAGGAAACACTTTGGACTGATTGTGTCTTCAAATGCACTTAACACCACCAAAAATTTACAAAGTAGCAAATAAAGAAAAAACATACCATTATCCATTACTCTATGAGCTGGAATGATGCAAGATGATAATGCATGTTCAAACAACAACTTAAAGAAGCATATTTTATGAACTGGGTGGCACGGTGGTGCAGTGGGTAGCTCCATACCACCTGTTCCATCCTGACTTCGGAAAAGTGTAGTCTGCAATTTGTGTGCATGTTTGAGAGTGTGTATGTGCCTTATGATGGATTTGCGCCCTTTCTAGGGTTGTTCCTACCATGCACGCTGTGCTGCCGGCTAGGCACTGGCTTCCCTACCACCCTGACCAGTATTAAAAAGCTGAGTCGATGAATTTTGATTAGTTGTTTTAAGGGGACTGGGTAGCCTAGCGGTTAAGGTACTGGACTCTGGACCTAATGGTCCAGGGTTCAAATCCCACCTCTGCCAAAAAGCTTCCACAGTTGGGTCCTTAACCCACGATTGCTTGAATTGTAAGACTGTATAAGTTGTAAGTTGCTCTGGATAAGAGCGTCTGCTAAATGCTGTAAATGTAAATGGTGCACAATGCTTTGGTAGATCGTATGTGTTAGTAACATCCACATAAATGCCAGTAAGGTTTATGATAGGTTCTGTGAAATTCCATGTTATGTGATATTGGGGGGTAGCATTTTTGATTATTTTCTAAATGCACACATATGCAAACTGACTTTTTAAGAACAGACATTATGTGGCACATACCTGTATATATCATATCAACTGTCCAACACGTGCTGCCACATTGAATAAGAATATATAAATAAAGTGTAAAACAATATTTCCCATATAAAGAACATTTAAATCATGTTGCAGGGAGAACAGAGATGACAGATGTAAACATAAGTAAATGTCTTCTTTAAGCATCCGTTGGTATATACAGTTGAACCCTGCTATTTGAATAACTCTCATACCGGAAAATGATTCAAATAGGAAATATATTGCTCACACAAATTTTGAAATACCCCCTCATTTTTGAGCAGTTTATTTAGATAATGGGAGCCTGTGGAAATATTTTTTCCTATGTTCCAGTATATTTAAAACCCCAAATACTTTCAATCATGTCAGCATACTTTAGTATTCAGAAAACTCCTGTCACTTTGCTGTCTGTGGATTAGATGGGGCCTGACCTGTAGAACATGAGAAGGGTCTTGTTCATCATTTTTATTTTAGGGCTAAACACTACAGTATACAACCCCAGATCAGAAAACAAAGTTGAGAGAAAAGACTTTTATTTTGTTACAGACAGTATAAACCTGTGATATTTCAATATAGTTTTAATCTGGTCAACCTAATTTCATTTCTTAATAAATATCCATTTCAACCTCACCAATTTAGGGCAAGTAATGAGATTTTAAAAAACTTAATAATGATTCCAAACAGGTGATGGCAATCATTATTTGGTACTAAAGCATTAGGCTATCCACGTTTGAGATGGTACAATGCAATGACAACAATCCTGTACTGGTGTACTCCTTAATACATGTTTGCAGGACGAACAAGACAAAATAACAGTTTATAACTTTATATTAGGGATGTGGACGATCATCACTGTCTTCACTGAACTTATTTATTTATTTATAAAAAACAATAAAACATGAACATTATCCTGGACAGAACACAAGTAAACAGCAGATTTAACTCCTGTTTCGCATCGGAACCCAATTACCCAATTGGCCTTATTTTTTATATATTGATTAATTATCATTTATGAGGTTACATGTAAAAACACAATAAATGTCATTTGTTCAGTCCTACATTCTTAACATAAAACCTTTAAGCTTAGTAAGCAGTGGCAAGTGGCAAGACATAAAAATTGTTCACAGATGCTCTCTATCCAATCTGGCTGAGCTTAAGCTATTTTGCTAAGAAGAATGGGGCGGCTCGGTGAGTATCACCGTTGTCTCACAGCAAGAAGGTCACGGGTTCAAACCCAGGTTGGAGTGGCCTGGGTCTTTCCCGTGTCTGCGTGGGTTTACTCATGGTACTCTGGTTTCTTCCCACAGTCCAAAGACATGCGTGTTAGGTTAATTGATTGCTCTAAATTGGCATTGCCCTGTGTGTATATGACTAGTCTTGAGAGAAACTTGTGTATAGATATAACTTTGTGTGTGTCGCTGAAATGGCCAATTATGCAAATAGCGACATCAAAGAAGGCAAACAAACAAATTTTTTATTTGATTAAAATTTTGAAAAACATATTATTTTCATTTCACTTTGCACTTACGTGCTACTTTGTGTTGATCTATCGTTTAAAATCTCAATAAAATACATTGAAGTTTCTCGTTATAAGGTGACAAAATGTAAAAATGTTCAAGGGTTATGAATACTTTAGCATGCCACTGTACACATTTATAGCGTATATTCCTTGCAGCTGGCAACCTGCTCTGTTTACGTTCTTCCTCTAACCGGACAAATGAACGTGTTAGCTTATCTGGCATAAAACATGAAAACCAGCAGAGTTGGGAACAAAATCAACAACATACATTAAAATGGAACAAATACTGGTCACAAAAATTTCAAAATTACATTTGAGCAGTGCATGTTGCTTTTGTTTCCAACTCCTTACTTTATTCTTACTTCATATGTAGGCTATGTTTCCTTTTATGCGTAGTTACTGACAGTGACTCAGGCTAACATATACATGGTGTGTTTTTGTTGCACTTTGTCGTTTAAAGCCTATTTGTCGTTTACGAGCTACATGCTTTTTGATCGTGTTTTCTTAATGGTGGTTTCGGTGCTTTATCACCACAGTAAGAAAAACTTTACCAGCCCTACTTGTTATCCTGGTGCTAAAATTTATTTTTATTATTAAGAGAAAGAATGGCAGCATAATAGCTTTTTTTTATTAGTTTTTATTTTATTTTATTTTATTTTTTGCAGAAATATGTATGGGCTGTTAACACATGAAAAGAAGTTGACCAGATAAAACAAACATTTTTGTTTGTGTACATACTGTCAGCAATTAAAAGTTAAAGTAAATGTAAGACTCATTGCATGTTTTATACTCATTTTACATTCTGTCCCAACTTTTCTGATTCAGGGTTGCAAAATAAGCAACTTCTAACAAAGTAATCATCTTGTAAATAACAACTGAATAAAATGCAGTTTTAATTATTTACTGAAACAACAGACCTGTAGGGCTCAGGTAGAGGCAAGAATCAATTATTTTGTTCATCATAGCTTATTAGTGGTTCAAATAGCAGGGTATGGGATTAAAACACTGTGTATATTATATAAGGAATCCAGGGTTCGATTGTATTCCCTTTAATATCATGATACAGTGTGTTAATGGTACAAAATGAAATTTTGGTTCAGGATCTAACTGCGCACTATTTACATATGTATGTATGAGTATGAGTATGATTACAAATGTATACTGTCTGGACAGTAAGAACACACATTATTTTAAGACGGTTAACATTCAGTGAATGAAAATGCTCTACAGACTCCAGTTGTGCTTTTTGCTCTGCATCTTGTGTGTGCAAATAAGGCAAACTACAGAATGGATCATAAACAAGCTCAGTGAGATCACAAACCATGAAGGTACTTACACAGCAAAGCCTGAAAGGAAGCAGAAGGTGCTTATTTTGTGCTGAACTGAGGCTTGTTTGTTTCTAATTGATTCTGTTTCTACTGTAGTTTCTGTAGTTTGAGGCGCTCTCCATTGAAATATTATATCTTAGTACATTATTAACCATTAACCAAATATATCAGAGACACTATAGTTTAACATAAGATACAAAAATACAAAACATAATGTAGTTTTACATAATGTAAAATCAAACCCTGTAAAGAGTGTCACATTTCAGGCTGGTCATGTTTTAAAACTAAACCAACCACAATATTACAGCAGTGTAGCAGCCACAATGCAATGCAGTGTTATTACAGGGAACACTTTTTGTAATCACTTTTAAAAGATTAAATGTGGCTGCAGATATTCTAATCAAACCCTGAAATCTGGCTTAGACTCAGTAACTTTACCTCTGTTAATGCCCCAAAATTAAGTAATGTTAGATTTATCAAAGCTGGTTGCTCTTTGGTAAAATGAACAGTTCTTTTATCTAAACAGTAATACTTTCTTCAGCTACACTACACATCCTTGACTCACAGTTTGACATGTCAGTTGTCTTCGTGCTGCTGGTTATAAAATGGTTCTTTTTCCCTCTGGTCTCTGAGAGTGACAATACAATATGTCAAAAGTACCTGTGGTAATGCAATTCTAGATCTGGAACAGGACAAAAATGCAAAATAAAATAATTAAATTTTTTTAAATGGTGTATACTCTACATCCGGGAGCCATGAATCTGGAACAGCTGCAAAAGGATCAAAAAAAGGATTAGGTGAACAAATATGACTTTTAGAATTTCATAAACAAATTGTTCAGGTAATCAGAAGGATATTCTCCACAAGGAGATGGAGGTGAAGATGGCAGTGACTAAATGACTGTTTATGAAACGGAGACTGTCAGACAAGAAAAATCACAGGTGAATATAAATATGTTAAACATTTTAAGCCCCCCAAAACTGCTAGAAATTAGCTTAGATACACCAGCTGAAAACCCCTTACAGAAAGTAGTGATGACTGTTATTCCAACCTTACTCAATGGTAACAGGAATATGAAGGTAACAATACTAACAAAACTAAACTTTCCACCTGCCCAAAAAAATCAGTTATTTCACTTTCTGCACTGCCCTTATATTACTTGAGCAGGGCTTATTGTCCAGTCATATTTTAAAATCCAGTAGAAAGCCTTCTTTTATAATAGTGAGCAAACTCCACAGCAACAGCTACATTTTGGCAGCCTGCACAGGTTTTTCTATACTTTGTACTTATTATTTCTAAAACATTATACTGTACATTACTGTTTGCTACCCCATTTCATGGAGAAAACCAAGAAAGCATGTAATTTGACCAAATGATGTCTTTTGCATAAGACTATTGGTGCTAAAGATCAGGTGCCAATTAAAAAATTGACATGATTTCTGAAGTTTTAACAGAATGAGTTGACGGTACCAATGCGCATTCTCTTCTTCATCTTCTTTTTACTCTTTCAGCTGGTCCAACTGGGGTCGCCTTAGCTGACTGCACATCCAGATCTTACGCTGTCCTCTGCATCTTTGTGCAACAACCTGCATGTCCTCCCTCACCACATCCACAATCCTCCTATTTGGCCTTCCTCATCTCCTCCTAGTCTTCTCTGCACGTGACTAAACAGTCTCAGTCTCGCCTATTTCATCCTACCTATACTACCTACCTTTCAATAATACAAGTAGTTTTATGCTGGCCTGACATCGGCTTTACGATGGGAATCTGATAATAAGCTTACACACCTTCAACAGAAACTGACATATATAGCATGATACTCTCTCACACTCCCCCGTGCTGAATGAGAAGCTCAGCAGTGCAGGATGTAAAAAGTCATGTGTCGGGAGTGATGAGCTCTAGGAAATGTAGTGAGGAAAAGCCATAGTCGCCTAATGATTATATTTATTTTTAACTTTACATTACATTACATAATACATTATTCAATAAATTACACGAGATTTCCCAACAGACTGATACAGTTGTACAACTGTAGTTCAATGCAAGTGTTTTAAACATGTTTAAGGTACGCTACGCACTATGACATGCTCCTGTGCTCTATTTGGAACTTTACAGTGCTTGATGTAGCGAGTCACAGGGTAGAAGTGATGATTACTAGGACAGTTAAATAAGGAAAAGTCACGGTTGCAGTGGAGTACAGTATTATGCATGTGTAAGGTACGCTAAACTATGACATATACAGTAGATATTAAAACTCCTCAGTTTACAATAAATTTCAATTTACTTAATCCTTTTTTTTATTCAACTCCCAGGTAGTGACTGTTGACTATATAATATAACATATAATTACCTGAAACAATTCCTCTCTCTGAATAAAATAATTTATAGTTAACTGACTGTATTAAACATTTACCCATTAACTGCCAAATGTTTTTCTGAACGTTCTTTACTTTATTTCTGTCCGCCTACATTCCATTTAAAGCATTCGATCCCCAAATGGGGATCATGGTTTTTAATGGGTTAAATGTGTGAGGACTATCGTGAAAGCAAGGGCAACAAACAATGGATTTGTCCGACCGTATCCCCTTTGTAAATCGGCACTACCTCATTCCTCTTCACTTCAAGTGAAAATCACAGCATCTCCATCCCTTGCCCCCATCCCTATTATTTTGTCAGTGCCACCACCTCCACAACATACAAAATAGCTCGCCTTGCACTCACTTGTTCACCTCACTCCTGCACTCTTTTATTACTT
The DNA here is from genome assembly GCA_034780255.1 of Parotocinclus maculicauda. Classification (NCBI taxonomy): domain Eukaryota; kingdom Metazoa; phylum Chordata; class Actinopteri; order Siluriformes; family Loricariidae; genus Parotocinclus; species Parotocinclus maculicauda. The sequence continues at coordinate 7,759 of JAUZSU010004588.1, forward strand.
CGAACACTTGATGCCAAGAATTTAAACTCTACTCCTTAAAACTGCACCGTTTTGTCACCCTTCCTCTCTTTGATACACATATACACCTTCCTGCTTCTACCGACTTTCATTCCCCTTCTCACCAGTATGTAGCTCCACCTCTCCAGGCTTGCCACAACATGTTCCCAACTCTCACGACATATCATAATATCATCTGTGAACACCAAATAATCTGTATGATCTTGTTTGTCACCTTTTGCTTTCTTCCTTATCAACACTCTCAAATCATACATCACATATATAGTGCGCCTGCTTAAATATGTCTACTCTTAGCCTAAGTTCCACTGCATGCTGTGATTGGTCAACGTTATGCCTCTGTAGTCACTGCACCTATGCATAAGGGCCTTATTCTTACATTTCATTATCAACAGTATCGTTCTCAACTCCTCAGGCAGCCTCTCACTTTCCAAGATTTTGTTAAACAATATGGTTAAGAACTGTACTGCCATCTTTCCTATTCATGCCTCCAGTGTTATGTAATCTAGATCAATCTCCTTTCCACTATTTATTCTCTTCATAGTTGCCCTCCATTTGAATACCAGACCATTATATAGGAGTGTTATATGTGTAAGCATGCTTGTATTTGTGTAATTAAGGCTGTCAGGGTATTTTCTTTCATTGCACCTTTTTTAACTCTCAGTAAAGTAATAGTGACTGCTGCCTATTTTCAAAGTATTTAAAGAATAATTTATTAAAACCTTTCTCCAATAAAAGCAACAGTTTATACATGTCAAGTGACTTGTATAGTCAAGTGATCAAATCTGTGTCCAGTGTATTAGTCCACTTCAGCAGGTCTACTGCCTACTGTGTAAATGCACTCTGTAGGTAAACAATTGCTATTGCCCTGCACATTTGTTGGTCCCCTCTATCCTGATGGTCAATACATCAGTGTTGATGGTGTTTTTAACACAGGGTACACTAGCTTCCCACACTAGACACCTACCATGTTGGTACAGCTTAGGTAATTCTGATGTTTCTGATGGTGTTGGCTTGAAATTGGCTTGATCGTTTTATGACTGGGCTAATAAAATGGAAAATATTAAAGAATTAAAAATGTTTGGAATGTTATCACAATTTGACGGGGAACAGGAGTATTACACTGCTCACAAACTTAGGGGATATATCAAAATGAATATGAAGCAATAAAAAATGAAGCATTTGCTCTTTTTTTAAACAAGAATATTAGAAAAGAAAACGATGTCAAGGAAAGTTGTTCTATAATGCAAATGATATGCAAAAAAGATTTCTATTTATTTGGTGTAAATGCACTATATACTGTAAAAGGCTGAAAGTGCTGAAGTATCTGAACATTCCCTGATTTCCATTCCTTTCCTGAACGTGCACATACTGCAATGTCCCAGTCCTTACAATGCCTCTGCAACACGATTTACCTTAATGCGAAGCTTGGAGAACCATAGGATGTCAACAGGCAAAAGTGCCAACAGCACTTGGAACATCAAAAGTGTGACTATCAGACTGTGGAATCACTTTCAAAAGACTGAAACAGTACAAAGAATACTAGGGCAGGGTCGCCCATCTGCCACAACAGTAAGAGATACCGCTATCTGACTGCTGTCAGATACTGACATGAGGTCCTGCACCCTATAGTGGTACCCTATGATGGAGCAGTTGAAAAACATTTTTTACATGAACGTTAATGCAAAGCCCCACCGTGTTAATCTTGTCAACAACATGCTTTATGAGGCAGGAATCGAATGCAATTATTGTCCTTCACGTTCTCCAGGCCTGAATCCTAACATGTTTGGGATGTACTGGGAAGACAGCTGGTAATTTGCTTTTATTATGATGTAATGAAATAAAATCGAACGCTTCTGTTTCTAATCGCTTTATATTTATTTTGAAATATCCCCTAATTTTTGTGAGCAGTGTAGTAAAAAAAAGGCAACAGTAAGAAAATTTCCAGTGGGATTAAATCGTAATCGGTGAACAGTGGGTGCAAGATGGAAATCCAGTCTAGACAGTGTGCCAGACCATTGCAGGTAATCCAACATATAGTAGCCAATCCACCTACTGGCATATTTTGTGAGGTTTTTATAGGAAACCCATGCTGAAACGCTCCCCAAAGTGTTGACAAAACATTACACAGTTAAATCGACTGAAATGTCTACAGCTACCACAAAAGGAAACACCTGGCATTAATGCTCACCCATTCTTGTGATCGGCACAATGACACAAATCTCAAAATCTCTAAATCCACTCATTGGGAGTTGCATTTTTCTCTCTCTCGTCCTCCTCCCCCTGCTCCTCCTTTGCGCATTCCTCCTCTGAATCCTTGATGGGTGTTTGATGGGTGGTCAACAAGGAGAATGAAAAATAAAAAGGTCCACAACCATACAAATCACAACAACAAAAGAAGGAAGGAAAACTGTATGTGAAAACTGTCACTAAGATGTTCAGATGGGTAGCAATGTTTTCACGATAGGAAATAAGATCATACCACTGTATAATATGAAATGGGACATGATAAAAATGGTAATGTACTTAAGGACATACAGTGACTACATACAATCAATGATAACCAGAGGTGATATGTAATAAAGTATTTTTTTTTTATCTGTACTTTATTTCTGTGACATAATACTTTTACTCACTACATTTCAAAAGAAAAATCTGTCATTTTTACAAACTGCATTCTCAAAACAGACCCGCTACTTTAGCTTTTATGAATCTTTTTATTTTTCTATCTATTTTTCTTTTTTGCTTGAGCAATTTTAGTCAGGCAGCAATTTTAAGCGCAAATCTGAATCTTACTGGATGTGAAACAGGGACTGGGGCAGTCATCAGGAGAAGCCAAGAAAGCGACAGCTTAGAGCTGGGTTACAAATCGGGTGATGCAAAATAAAAACTCAACCATGGTCTTACTTGAGGTAATAATTCACGCTATCTGAGTTTAAAAATATAATGCTCACAAAAATTAGGGGAAGATTCAGATTGAACTATCCCATAATGAAATATGCTCTAATTTTTGTGAGCAGTGTACATTTTGGCATATTTAATGCATTTTACACATCGGAGTAAGTAAAGTTTGGTAGTATGTATTTACAACTATATTTATTATGAAACAATCAAAGTTTTTGTAGCAGGTTTAATTTTAATCCCAGAGTTAATTATATATACTTTGTATATGTTTCTATTAAACTAGAAAATAGTTAGTGTAGCAGGTAGGTAATAGGTAGCGTAGTTTTAACATTTTATAGTAAATTCTATTTCTGTTATGAATATTATATTACAAACTATATAAACTATATAGCTATTATATAGTTATTATATAACTATATAAACTATAAGTGTTTCATAAGTATTTTTATATTAAGTAGTGTAGTGGAGTGTTTAAAAGACAAACTGCTCAGTGTTGCAGTTTCAGTGTTTCAAAGTGTTGATGTTTGGGTTTAATATCATCATTACTGAATCTTGCTACAGTATCTCACAAAAGTGAGTACACCCCTCACATTTTTGTAACTATTTTATTGGATGTAAAGTAGTAAAGTAGACAGTCTACAGCTTGTATAACATTGTAAATTTGCACTGCCCTCAAAATAACTCAACACACAGCCATTAATGTCTAAAGCACTGGCAACAAAAGTGATTACACCCCTAAGTGTCAA
>JAUZSU010004609.1:0-11423 GCA_034780255.1 Parotocinclus maculicauda
CGTGGCTCTTGATACATCACAAACCTCCCACACTAAAATGACAGGTGTTTCAGTTTCATTGTCTAACCCCTGTATGTATCCCTTGTAGCAGTAGGCAGGAACCATGATTGAGTGTTATTGGGGATAAAAATACCCAAGGATATTAATTTAACTTTTCCTTCCATGTGAAAGGTTTTTTTATTCTTTCCATTATATTTCTTTGGATTTGGACTTACATAAACACTTTTTTTACTATTACGTACACCTCCTTGTTTCTACACTCATTGTCAATTTTAACTGTTTTTGAAAACCCCAGTAAGTTAAGTTTACTCAAATAATTTGCCATAACTTGTTGGCTTAGATTATTTGTTTTGTTTTGTGTCTTTTTTATTTGTTAAAGTTTTTTTTTTTTACTTTCAAATTTAAATGTGTAGCTCATGCACTTTGGTTAGTCAAGGTGTAATGCGTGAGTCCAAAACAATAGGCACATGGCTTGTAGGCGGTCTGGAAGATTGTCCATAACAATGTTGCACTCAGTGATTATACCCAACTGACAATAAATTTAAGCACAGAGTCTGCTCTTCAGCATCCTTAAACATGTCAAAGCATTCAGTAATTTGAGAATAATTCATTGAATTACAATCCCAAGCAAAAACAAAAATCTGGGACAGTATGACAAATGCCAATACTAATAAAGGTTTCTAAAATGTACTTTAACTTCTATTATTCCAATCTTTTTTTTTTCTGGTCAAAATAAAAATATTCAGTCATAAATTAAACATTACTGACATTCAAGCCTGCGGTATATTCTAAAAACTGTTAATTTACTATTTTTAAATGCAAAAAATCAGTGTAGATTTTTTATTTTTTATTTGTTGTACAATTTGAACACAGCAGATGGTAATTTTACTGTGTACATAGATTAGAATAAATAGACTACTATAAATGCTCCTAAAGTACTAAGAATAACTCACTCACTTTCCTAACTGCTTATCCAGTTAGGGTATTGAGTCAGCTTTCCAGTGGGCACAAGGGCACCAGTTCATTGCAGGTCAGAAGAAAATCTGGAAACTGAATGGAAACTGGAGCTTGTAACCCGAAGAAACCCATGCAGACACTGGGACACAAAATCTACACATAAAATTAGCTGAATAACCCTGTCTGACGATAGAACCCAGCACTTTCTTGTTGTGAATCAACAGTGCTTTAGAAACTATGCTGATGTACCAGGATTTTTAAATAAATTTTTTTATATTTATATTTTTATATTATTATTTTTCACTAAAACATTGTTTGCCTTCTCCTGTAGAATTGCCATTTTGGAAATCACTTTGGACATCAGCATTATGCATGGTGCGAAAAGAGACTTGACCAGTGGTCAACAGTGTTGGGGAAGTTAGTTAAAAACAGTAATATATTACTAATTGGGATTACTTTACTCATTACTTGCTGGTAAATGTAATCTCATTCCTTATTACATTACTTTTAAGTTACATTCTAAAATCTATGCGAATTAAACTATACTCAAATTAAACTCTCATACAAATCTGGAAAGTACAAAATGTATCTTGCAACAAGTCTCTTAATTTCTCCCTAAGTTACGTTTAGTCTTGGCTCTGAATGAAAATCCAGTTTCTGGGGCACTCTCTCCTTCAGTATATGGGTTTTTAACCACGAGTTTTGTTTTAGCATGCACCCTGAGTAAATGCTTCGACAGAATGCTTGTCGAGTTTGCAGTAGTTAAGAGGTGTTTTTGGCTTGGACATAACCTACACTTCACAGTAATGTTTTTCTCTCTGCGTTCAGCAAATTCAAAATAGTGAGAATATCTCCACTTGTGAAAATAGCCAACCTCATCCTCTGCCATTGTAGCTACATTGTGTTCGCGCTGCGCACGTCACAGTCAGTCACGAGGCAGCTGTGTCAAGAAGTTAGAACGTGCACAAATTACGCAGAAGACTGCTTATGCTTTTTAAAAAATAATATATTTAATAGAAAAACATGAGTAACGCAGGTAACATAATTTAACATAAGTTAGTAATTGTAATGTGATTACAAAATATTTAACGGTAATGCTTTACATTACTGAGTTACAGAAATAAGTAATCGGATTAATGTAATGCGTTACTTTGTACTGCCTTACCCCCAACACTAGTGGTCAACAATGGGAAAATGGCTGACATATTGTGCATGGCAGCAAATTTCATTAGTCTGCAATTCTACACATACAAAATAATAGTCATTGTTTATACTAGTGCGGCAGCTCTGAACGCACTCAAGCGGCCAAACATGGAAGTCCCCAGGCATCCACGAATGCCATCACTGGAGTACTGATTTAAGATTAAGTTCACCTGCATCTGACTGGATGCATCTGATTCGAATCTGAGGAGCTCCGCCTCTGCTGGGACTTCCACCGGTCAGACTCAAAGTGATTTCAGATTTCCAGGTTTATACTGGAAATTTATACTTGCATTTCTTAGTTTACCTGGACTCTGATTATGCCTTTCTTCCTCTGGACTCTGTTTTCTGATTGATTGAAGCCTGTTTCTGAATTCTGGATTTGACTGCTGATTTTGCTTTGTTTGCTTGATCTGAATAAGCACCAGTGATTGCTTCCTACACCTGCCTTGTGTGTGTTTGCACACTAAACATAACAGATTACTTTGCATAACATGGAGGCAGCAGGTACAAGTTGTTTGCAGAACTTGTGGGCGCTTGCCAACCATGGCCAACTGGTGTGAGTCCACCATCAGGTGATCACTCAGTAATTTGAGTGGGTATACTCAATAAATTGAGCAGGTGCGTCAAACTGATATCTCAATATTCACACAACCATGCTCACAACCATTTGTTGTGGCGGTCAACGGCTCAAATTCTGGTATTGGAGCGGTCCTGGGTAAGAAGAATAAACTGCACCAAAACAGAATGGAATTATAGTGTGGGTGATCAGGAGGAATGGTGACACTGGTTGGAGTTCTCCATTCGTCCATCGTATTCACTGGTTATTAAAACCTGGAATACCTGAAGGCAGTGAAACACCTTGAAGACTTAAAATAAACTTAATATATTGTATTTGCAATGTATGTGATTTCATCAATAAATAATTCACAAATCTCATGATATATTTCAGATTAGGACAAATCTAATCTTCGCTCAACACATTTTGAGAAAATTGATCTGGAATCCAAATGCAAACATTTTTGGTGTTTGATGGTGCAATGCGTTGCGGTGCAGGGAGCGGACTCAAATGCAGCGTTGCAGGAAATCAGGCGTTTATTATAATGACAGCAGGCAGAAATCAAAACCAAAAAACAGCTGAGGGTCAAAACACAGCCGGGCAATCATAAATCCAGAGGGACTCAAAAGACGGAAACAAGGTTAGCACCGGTAAGTACAATGATAAACAAAAATAATAGTAGCGCGGAGCAATGAGGAATGAACCAAGAAGCTTAGCAGAGGGAGAATGTTGGAGTAATGCTTAAATAGGGAGATGCTGATGAGAAATCGATGAGTGTAATTAGTTGGTGGGAGAATATGAGTGTGAGATAGGCCGTGTGTGGTCGCGTGAGCAGTCCGTGGGTGTGACAGTGCCAAAAAAAAAAAGGACCTGTCATGGATGAGGGTGGCCGGGGCCTCTGGGAATCCAGGAGTCAATAGACCGTGTAGGTGGGAGAGCATGTCACATCTGCGCGCAGCTCGGCGGACCTACAATTTAGTCTCTCACTAGTTTACCCACAGATTGCTAAGTCACTTGGTTCGTCCCGTGTACTAAGCGCTACTACTCTGTTTATCTTATGACCTACCGTTTTTGACCTGTATTTCTATCGTCCCACTCCGTCTCTGTCTTGCCCTCTGTATTCTGGTTGTATGCTCTCTGGTATTTGAATTTTTGACTGTCATCCTAATGTTTTCCTCATCGCGACCTGGGTTAGCTTCCGCATTAAGTTTCCGGCGTCACAGGAGCACCATTGACCTTCACGGGTGGCGGTTCACTGGTGGGAGAATCTGCCAGCGGACCAGGGACCCAGGGCCTAAGAAGAGAGATATGAAAAACTGGGTGAGTGCGCATATGAGAGGGGAGTGATAACCGGTAACTGACAGGATTAAATCTTTTAATGATTTTGAAGGGCCCAATAATTCTAGGCTGCAACTTGCTACTCCCCTGTAAGTGCAGGTTACGGGTTGAGAGCCACACTCGTTGATCTGCCTGTGTCTGGTACCGCTGGGTGGCCTGTGTGATGTGGCAATGAACCTGGTTCCAAACGGTTTCGATTCTCTTGAACCAGGCGTACACAGCGGGGGCGTTCGAGGGTGTAGGATCCCATTTGACAAATGGGGGTTGATAGTCAAGGACACACTAGAATGGTGTAAGGCCTGTAGAGGAGTGGCGTAGGGAGTTTTAGGCGATCCCTGTCCAGGGGAGGAAACAGGTCCAGTCGGCCAGATTCTCCATGCAAAACCTTTGCAGGAATTTACCCAGCTCCTGGTTAACCCTCTTGTACTGTCCATTGTACTGGGGACAGTAACCCGAGGTCAGACTGACAGCTATCTCCAAAAAGGCAGTCCAGACCGTGGAGGTAAATTGCGGACCCGGGTCTGTGTGAATAACCTCTGGGATCCCGAATAGGGTGAACACCTGGCTGAATATTGCTTCCGTTGTCTTTAGGGCCGTATGTAGCTTGGGGAAGGGGATGAACCTGACTGCCCTGGAATATCGGTCCATGATTGTTAATACGGTGGTGTACCCCTGGGATGGGGGAAAGGTCTGTAATAAAGTCCAATGAAATTTCGGACCAGGGCCACTGAGGGATGGGCAGAGGGACTAGTTGGCCGGCTGGAAGGGACTTGCACTGGGCACAGGTGGGGCAAGAGGAAATGAAGGAGTGGACGCCCCTTCTTATGGCCTTTCACCAGTTTCGGGAGGCATGGAAGCATGAGGCCAGAAGGACTGGTTTGGGGGTTTCAGGAGTCTTAGAGCTGTGCAAAAGGGATAAGAGGTTAAACCGGGTAAAAAAAAAGAGCACAGCATGCTCGACGATGGTTAAGGCGTTTAACTGACTTGAGGTACTCTAGATTCTTGTGGTCCGTGAGCACGCTCACCTGGTGTTGGGCTCCTTCCAGCCAATGCTGCCATTCCTCCAAGGCCAGTTTGATAGCCAGAAGCTCTCCATCCCCTATGTCATAGTTTTGATCGGCCGGGTGACTTTTCAGGAGAAGTAGACCACAGGGTGTAGTTTAGGAGGTTTCCCGAGGCGCAGAGAGAGGATGGCACTGACTCCTATCGAGGAGGCATCCACCACTAAGATTAATGGTTTGTTGGTGTTAGGATGTCCCAGGACCAGCGCTTCAGAGAATGCCCTTTTGAGGACATCGAACGCTGCTTGGGCCTTTGGAGACCAGAGCAAGGCCCTTGGCTTATCATGGAGAAGAGCCCTCAGGAGTGCGACAATCCTACTGATGTTCCTAATAAAGTGACAGTAGAAGATGGCAAACCCCAGGAAGCACTGCAAGTCCTTGAGAGAGTGAGGATTGGACCAATAAAGAACTGTTTCCACTTTAATCTCGTCTATGGCCACGCCCCAGAGGAAGATGATGTAACCAAATAGCTCACAGATTGGGTGTAGAAGACACACTTTTATGCCTTTACCCTGATATTATGATCATGAAGCCACTGGAGGACTTGATGCACTTGGACAAGGTGAGACAGACGTTGGGGGGGAATAAACCAAGATGTCATCCAAGTAAACAATTACAAAGCATCCTGGCATATCCCGGAATTGCCTAGACCGATGGGCATCATCAGTGTCTCGAGCTGGTGCTGAATTTAGTCTTACACTCATCCTTTTCCTTAATGTGCACCAGGTTGTGCGTGTTCCTGAGGTCTAGCTTGGTGTACCAGAGGGCAGATCAGAGTTGTTCCAGAGCTGGAGGTACGAGTGGGAGAGGAGAGGCATCAGCCTTGGGGACAAAGAAAAACCCAGCTAAGGTGGAGATATTCCGAAGTGTAAGTGTTCATAGCTGCTTCCTCCATGGGTGATAAGGGGTAGAGTCTGGCTCAAGGAAGAAGCGTGTCATCCAGCAGCTCAATAGCACATTCATAGGAGTGGTGAGAGGGAAGGGGTGTGGGTGTGTTTTCCCCCGAAGACTACCGAATGGTCCTGGTACTCCACTGGAACGTTGGGAGGGAGGGTGAGAGCCGGGATGGGAGGCGTGATGGTGTCCAACTGGAGAGACGGCATGTGTACACAGTTCTTGTGTCAGAATGAAGACCAACGAATGACCTCTCCTGAGGCCCAGGACACAGTGGGCTCATGAAGGCAGAGCTAAGGTAGTCCAAAGACAATGTGGTGCGTCAGGGCATCCAAAGGGAGAAGAGAGATGGTTTTTTCATGTGTCCTCGACAGAAGGTGGGTAGAACAGCTTCCTGGTTCCAGCCACTCTGTGCCGCCAGCCTGCAGAACTGCAAGGTAAAATCCACCGCCGAACAAATACCTTGATGGAGGTCGAGGAGTTGTTCTGCAGCCAAGCCCTCAGGAATCTGCCGTAATCCTTTGCCTCTGTACCTTGTTGGTTCCAGATCGCCATGGCCCACTCCAAAGCAGGGCCGGTGAGCAGGGAGATGATTAAAACAATTCGGGCTGAATAAGATTAAGGTGGAGAGTGAGCAAAATAAAGATTAACTTGGAAAATACACTCTTGAAATCGATCAGGGTGGCTGTCATACTTCTCTGGTATTGCAATCCTGAAACCGGCAGAGGGTGCCGATAACCGTGGAGGGCTGGCAGGCAGCGAAACCGCTTTAGCCGGAAGCAAAGCTTGCCTACATGGTGAAAGTTGAAACACCTGGAGCACTAGTCGATCTACGATGGGCGCTGGGTTTTCCAGAGCTCGCTGGCCAGCGATCAGCTACCTGACAGCTTGGGCGACCAACCTTCTCTTTGCAATATAAGTTTTAGGCAATTAGTTGAGGTTGGTCATTTTTGTCAGTAAATGAAAATGCAATATACTTTATTACCTGGTTAAGGAAATCCAAAGTGAAATACTTCTTGAATGAAGTATGCATTGACAAATCTCAACAAGAACAATCCTTTCCAAAATACCCAATATATGCAAGGTTCAAAGTCTCTGATAGTAACCTCTCTGTTTTGGGCTTCACTTCCTGTTGTCATACAGAACTTGCAAAATCTTTGTACTCTAAAGCTCCCTTACAATCCAGCAAGAGAATAAGCTAGAATAAGTTATCACCTGAAACATACAAAACGGTGCCCAAAACACCTTCCTATGAGGGCTCGATATACATACCATGTTGCTTAAATGAAACAAGGTATTTGATAAGTAGCTGTAAAATGTTTGCGAAACGTCTTTTACACTAACTAAATTGCATAGGACAGCAACCTAAATTGCATGAAGTGTGGATCTGGACCTTTGTAGGTATGCAATCTCCCAGTACAATGCACATATTTTGTGCTTTTTCTTTGAAGGTCCTAGCTGGGTTAAAACTTCAAAATCACCTATTTAAAGACCAGGGGCAATTCGTCATCAGTTTGAAATTAGAACCATATTGGTAAGATTAGTACTCAAATTAAGAATTAGTCTAAGTTGATAAAACATTGTCCAGAACATGTTGCTTGTTTAACATATTCTGCAACAGGACTGATATATACACAATAAATTCCCGGCCTTTATCTACCATATATTCCACTTGCATTGCCAATGGAAACTCAACACATACTAACCATAAAAATGCCACTGCTGATTTATGAGCAATTACACAATCTATTGTGTAGAAATGTTTAGTAAGGTTAGTTAACAGTATGTATATTGAATATGGGGATAGCCAACACTGGGAAAGTTGGGGATTTATGATTCTTTGAAAAGAAACAGCATGGCAATACTGTAGTTCATTAAATTTTGCAGTACATCAAATTTGTTTGTTCCCTGCAGAGCTTGAGTTAACTTTTCAACATTTAGAAAATCAGCAAAATGTCATTTGATTGTTGTACCCAAAGTTTTAGATAGCACTGGTGCTATCTGTCCAATTTATCTGGAGAAGGGGAACAGAAGATGTTTGTTATCAATAATTGTTTTTCACTCCAGAACAAAGCTTAGGTAAGCTGTGGACAAACCATTAGCTGATTCATTGTATTTTGTTTGTGTCCAAATGTGTGTAAAATTTTCAACCATCCATGTAAATTTCAGAATACAATTCATGGTAACAGTGTAGCATGTTGTTGTTGTTGAACCTTTAAGTGAAAGTAATTCTGTGGAAAATGATTGGGCTATTTTGCATTGTTTATCTTGGACTGACTAATTGAAGTGTCAGAACTCGTTATGCTGCTGGTGTCCTCCAGTCGTCCAAGGGTAAACGACAGTATCAATCTTCACTTTCTCCCCTCCCTATTACCCTCACTCTTGCACACTCCCCCAGCGTGACTTTTTTTTTCTGAAAACACACATCATTCTCCTCATCAGCTCCTGTCAGGCCAATTACTCAGTCCTATCAGAAACACTCAAACCCTCAGATAGCACAGCCAAACTTCTGTCAACTCCATCCCCCCCAAGAGCCACTAAAAGACACTGGACATGAACCGGAGTGTGAGTCGAACCTGTCTGTCTAAGTTCCTTAAAAGATCACAATTATAATTAAATGACAACAATAATTTTGTCTAAAATTAAGTTGGAGATACAATGTCAATGTAGAGTGACATCATGTCATAGTGACATTCTGGTAATGTCTAGTAAATATCTCAGAGTGGCTATGTCCAGATCTGGATGCTAAACCTGGTGCAATTGTGCTGTAATTGCTCTTTTTAAGTTTTATATTGATGAATCACTGTTCCAACCGCGCATCATGTCCTTCGATTGCAATTCAATTCATCCTCACATCAATCATTTACAAGCCCACTCCAGAGCTCATGCACTCACACAGAGATGCACGTTTTGTCCTTGTGCCGAGCCACACACCGGCGCCGAGCTTCTTTTCCAAAATTCGTCACGATTAGGTAAACAAAGGGATATGAAAGTTCATGATGTGCATGACGAAGAATCTGGACCTGGTGCAATAAGCTTTCCTACACTTCCACCTGTCACTCCCATACTTATTGGCATCACTCGCCATGTCTGCTTAAAACTGGGCAGATTTTAATAAAATGGATTGTAAAAAATATAGTGACCTGCAGACCTCCACAATGTAAGTTTAGATTAAATGAAATATGACAAGAAAAACTGTTAACAACTCCTCTGCAGGACACAAATTAAATAAGTTTTATTTTCCCTTATATTTTAGCCCCATTGTCCTGGTCCAGGTCATAGAGATCACCAGGCGCCAGTTTATTGCGACTTCCACCTCTCAGGCAAAGGCAATACTTACACAATCCCAGAACACTGCGATGGTGGAATAGTGCTGTACATTCTGAGCACCAACAATATCTCACAAAAGTAAGTACACCCCTCCCGTTTTTGTAACTATCTTATTATAACTTTTAATGTGACAACACTAAGAATATAACACTTTGATATGTAAAGAAGTTAGTCTACAGTTTGTATATCAGTGTTCGCCATTACCCGAATTGTGATTACGCACTCATTGCACCCACCTGGCTCTCATTATCTCACTATTATTTATTCACTCTATTTATCACTCTTCCATTGCTAAGTCACTTGGTTTTTCGTTTTCGCCTTTTGCCTAATCCCTGGTACTTCGTTCGCCTGCTCCGCGTATTGACTCCTGGACTGTTTTTTGACCCTGAGTTTGCCTGCCGTTTCCAATTAAGTCTGCCTGTAACTGTAATCTTCTGGCCCCCGTTACATTGAATAAATATGCTATTGTAGTGTTTTTAACTGTTAAATAATCAAGCTACACGCTGTAGTAATCTAACTTTATCTTTACTTAACACGCCATACATCACTCTCGTATCACGCATCCTATGTCTGTACCGACCTTACAGCACGTCATATCCTACACATTGAGTAAACACAACAGCTATTTACTGTAAATCGTAATATTTTATGATTTATAACATTCCTTTATTGCTAAAATTATTATTTTTAATATACTTTTATACATTTTGTGATTTTTCTAAATGTAAAAGTTCAGCAAAAACCCGCAAAACAACGAAAATCTGCTATATATTTTTTCCATTAATATTTTTTGAAAACCCGTGATGCACCAAGTTTGCGAAAGGTGAACCGCGAAGTGGCGAGGGAACACTGTACACCCCTAAGTGAAAATGGCCAAACTGTGCGCAAAGCGTCAATGTTATGTGTGGCCACCTATATTTTCCAGCACTGCCTTAACTCTCTTTGGCATAATCTTTAAAATAGGCTTCTTGCTGGGATGAAAGACATGCAGACCGATTTGATACAGTGTGCAGGATATGGTCTGAGCACTGATAGGTGGACCCTCCACACCTTTAACCTTTGCATCAATGCTTGCAGCACTACATCTATTTTCAAAAGCCAACCTCTAGATATGATGATGAGCATGTGCTTTCAACTTCTTTGGTCGACCATGGCAAGGTCTGTTTTAAGTGGAACCTGTGCTGATGACCATACAAACCGCAAGAACAGTCATTTACCATGAGGTGTCATGTTGAATTTCCAATAACCAATATGAGAGAGTGTGAGAGCAATAACACCAAATGTAACACACCTGCTCCTCATTCGCACTAATGAGTCACATGACACTGGGGAGGGAAAATGGCCAGTTTGGCCATTTTCACTTAGATGTGTACTCGCTTTTGTTGCCAGAAGTTTGGGCATTGATGGCTGTGTGTTGTTATTTTGAGGACACAGCAAATTTACACTGGAATACAAGTTGTTGACTTTACTATAAAAAAAAATAGTTTACAAAAATATGTAAATTCATCCAGCCTCACAACCGCAAACCACATGTAACCACACCAGCCCAGGACCTCCATATCCATCATCTTCACCTTCAAGATTGTCTGAGAGCAGCCGCCCAGAGAGCTGCTGCAACAATTGGTTTGCATAACCAAATGCTTTTGTACAAACTGTCAAAAAACCATCTCAGGGAAGTTCATATGCATCCTTGTCCTTATCGAGGTCTCCAGCTTACTGCAGTTGTCATCATAACTGACTTTAGCTGGCAAATGATCACATTTGCTGGTGTATGGTACGTCTTCATAGATGAATCCCAGTTTTCATTGTACAGAGCAGATGGCAGACTGCATGTATGTTCTCATGTGGGTGAGCAGTTTGCTGATATCAGCGTTGTGAATCAAGTGACCCATGGTGGTGGTGGGGTTATGGGTTATGGTATGGGCAGGTGTATGTTATGGACAATGAATACAGGTGCATTACTCATTCATTCATTCATTCATTATCTTTTCCGCTTATTCCACTTGTTGCCCACCCGGCAACTCTGGGCGCAAGGGCAGGAACAACCCCAGATGGGGTGCCAATCCATCGTAGGGCACACTCAC
>JAUZSU010004620.1:0-11423 GCA_034780255.1 Parotocinclus maculicauda
GAGTGCGTCCCATTCACAACGAGCAGCCAGGTGGAGTGAAACTCGTTGGGTGCCGACGACGAAGGAGTGTAAACTCAGGCGTGCAAGGACAGGAGACCCTTATAGTCCCCCTGAAAATACTAAATACCTCAAGGGTTCCCCCCGCACACGTCACATGTACACGTGTCTGATTGACACTAAAAACCCCCGGAACGTAACTACTATCCCTAAAGATGGTGTGTAAGGGCGCAAGCGCGCCAATGGTCGGGCGTGCGTACTGAATAAAGGCAACCTGGCCCCGAACAGCGCTAAAACCCACACCTGAATAGCAGGAGAAGCAGCTGTTCGGAATTAGGTCGTAATTTGGACAATGGATATAAACCACCGCACCGATAGCTCTGTAATGGCGACCGGCGAGGACGGCCGAACGCTCCAGGGCGAAAGGTAGTTCTTCATGTGTCAGAAACCATTTGCAGAATGACTTGGTCACTCTGAAATTGCCAGTGTAATGCAGCTGATCCAGCAACGAATCACAGTGAGCCTGATAGTAAGTACAGGAAAGCAAACACTAACACAGCCACATCATTTCTTTATGTAACATGCTATCCTTTCCAGCTTGTTGCTCCTCTCACACTCCACCATCAGTACCCTCTCTGAGGAACCGTGTTGGACTCGTTGCCACAGCATGCCTCATTGACCTCTTTCCACCTCTTCTCAACCTCTTACCATGTTACAGTGAGGTGATTAAAACAAACACAAGCTGGTGTTTGGACCTCAGTTTCCATGTAATTGAATTCCTTCACATTGCTGCAAGCACTGAAAAGCTGTGCAGTGGAAAGGGAGAAAACGGAAAGTAAACACTTCAACAAATAAACACACAACGCCCCTGGCCCACAGCCAAAACTCTGCTTGTTTTTTAAATCAGCTGTGTAAAGTATAGTCATCATACGCTACGTGCCATCGTTACAAACTTTCTTGGGTTGCTTGTCCAGCCATAGCAGAAAACCATTCTGAACTCCAGGCCAATTTTTTTACGAACTCGCTGATTGCATTGCATATTAAAATGACGTCTCTCTTTCGCACCCTCCCAACCATAGCTTCCTCTATGCGTTCATTTCGGGCAGTGTTGCTAAGTGACAGAGCTCCATGAAACCCCTTGCTGTGTTGTTGAGCGTCAACACCAAAGAGTGCATACCAGTCTCCAGAACCAGAGATAAGAAGCCCAGACAGTAGCTGTCTGTAATTTATCTAAGGCTTTTTTTGTGATTCAGATATACTGTTCTGGATTCAGCCAAGCAGTAAATTGCTTTCCTATGGGAGCAGGTTGCATTGTGGGGTTGACAAAGCAGAGCTATTTCTTACTCCAGCACAAGCCTTTTGTATCTCACTCTTTCCCTGTCACTGCCTGTCCTCACTTTCTCCTCACACTCTTAAGTAAAAAAAACGGACTTTATGACGATTCATCATGGTGCCAGACATGCTCTAATTATGGGGGATTATTTCAGGTATAGCAGGTCACAGAGGATACAGTGAGCACTTAAAGGTCACAGTGATGATAGTCATGAGAGCAAGACAGAGATGTCTCACTGGATTACAGCTTCCGCAAAGTTGTAGCTGGAAATTTTGAGTTATCATGTAGAGAAATTCATCACATAGTGGACCAGGCTTGAGGAATAGACTCCTAAATAAAGATAATACAGGGAAATTACACATGTTGATCAAACAATAACACAACAAGGAGTGTTTGGAATTGAATGAATTTTTGTATGTGGGAATGTAATGATGATATATGTAAGTAAGTACAGTATTAGAATAAAAAGATACATTTACTGTTCAAAACTGTACAATTGAAAGGAGGATCTAGTACCCTGCTGGCCACCTTTAGCCGGGATGAGATATGGTTGGGCATGGAAGCGTACGGGTTCCTTATGCTGCCATGTGGAACATTTGCCCACATATGTTGCAGCTGGGCCTGTTTCTCTCAGTTTAATGATATGCCCCCGCAAAAAGTCTTTCAGCTGGGCACAATGTCTTCACCTTCATCATAGGCAATTCTAGAAGTAAATAATCTCTCACCAAGTGGTACACTACCCAAAAGTAACCATGATAGAAGTGGCAGTGGGGGGGAACTTATGCCCTCTTGTGGCAACAACCAGTGTCTAATCAGACCACAGCTGTAATCACATATAATTCACAGAATTCACATATACTGCTGAGACACAACTGCATTCTGACAGCAATCTGGCATTTCTATCTGGGCATATTTATCAATACTTATAAATACTCACAAAATTAAATATCCCACAATTATATATTTATATATATATATATATATATATTATATATATAAAGCTAGATAAAATAGATAAATAGATGGTTAATGCTGTTCATATATTATATTTGTTCTTGTTTCATAAATATGTATTGTATTGAATAGAGTGCAAAAAGAACAAAAAGAGCTTCATGAAGGGTTGTCAAGCTGGTCTTAAGAGTACTTGGCTGGCTTGGGTTCCTCTTAGTTTTAGGTGAAATCTCTCAAACATTTATAGCCTGGAGTGTCCAAGAAAATCAGCATTAAACATAATATGTAAATATTCCGCTTAGCTGGAAGACTTGTCTTATAGCCCAATGCAGGGTCATGGAATTAACAGAGACAGAGAGAACAAATCCTCTCTGTCATGTATCAACTGCTAAAAGCCATGTGCTTTGCCTTCTAGTTGAGTGTGACGATGGAGAGGAAATGCACACAATTTGTCCAGTGTGGCTTCAGCAGTTATAATGGTCTTGACCCAACAGTGGCTGGAAGAGGTGTGATTTGAAGCAGGGGCCCTCTGGTCCAGCACTTTAATTGCTAGGCTACCACAGTCCTACAGATCCTAAGTCTCTAGAGCAGTAGTTCCCATAATTTTTTACTTGGAACGTCCTTACAAGTATCTGCACCTTCCAGCCAGCACACACCAGAAAAATAAAGTAATTAATTTCGAGTGTTTATTGATAAATATACAACTTTTTCACCCTTTTCTCTTGGGTATCCTTTATTACTTTCTGTCTTTTTCATTTTGGCTCTTTTACCAAAGCAGTCTTCCTCACCCCTAGGATGTTTTGGATTCCAGGTTAAGAGCCATAGCTATAGAGCATCTCTGGGATGAGTTAGAAAGACCTGTCTAGAGCATGCCCGTGCCTCCATCTAATTTGCTGCGACTGCTAGAAGCTATCCTGTCCATATGGCTCAATAATTCTTGGAGAATATCGTGGAGAATACCTAGTGTTGCCAAAATGAATTGTTGTGGTTCTGAAGGCCAAAGGATTTTAAACGCGCTGCTACCTGGGTGTCTCTAGTAAAATGACATCCAGTGTATGTCTGCAAGACTATTAGTAGTCTTGATAATTTGTTAGCTTTGTCATTTTGACAAATCAAACAAAACAATATATTTTTTTCCAGAGGTACCCAAACTTTTGCTGTTTGAAGAAACATTGCGCTCAAAAGTAATGACCCATGTGGTCACACGTAAGAGTCTGAGTCTATTTGCTGCACTGACCTAACAAAACATCAGCAAATTAATGTGGAACTATTAACCTAATGGAGCACAGCAGTGCTGCTGTACAGTCTCACCTGGCTCTCAGCATGACCATTCGCAAACAGGTACACCAGAGAGGACAAGCTACACCTTTATTTAGCTTTTTCCATTGAAATGAGGCTCTGCTTTAAACAGATGGTGCAGATCAATCCCATGTTTTGAACAAACAGCACAATGAGGCAGGACGATTTCTTCCTGGTTTGCAAACAGATTGCAAACCCACTGCGAGCATTGTGACTTCTCTTTGTCGTTTAAGAGAGGAGAGTGCATTCTGACCTCTGGGGACGAGCAAAATATTGATGCAGTGAACACAATCTGCAGTTAGCACTGACCACTTTATCCATGGGAGCAGCAGTAAAAATGCTGAGCGTGTTCTTTATGCCTGACATCCAAAACCATGAGCATTAATAAGAACCTGTTCATTATGCTCTTCTGGATGACTGTCTATTAGATTTTAGTACATGGATGCTGCTTGATTTGGCCACAAGAGCATTCATGAGGTCAAGTAGCGTATTGGCTTATAATACCAGTTAGCATTGCAGTTCATTCCGTATGTGATGGATGAGGTTGAAGCCAGGACTTTGTCCAGTGAAATTCATTCACTTAGACTCAACAAATCAATGCCCAGAAGATAAGGTACTGGACTGCAGTCCAGAAGATCCAGGAGTGAAATTATATCTCTGCCAAGGTGCCACTGTTGGGTCGTTAATCCACAGTTTCTTGAATTATAAGATTAAGATCAGTTGTAAGTCGCTTTACACAAGGACATCTGTGTAAGCCAAATGTGGTGGCCTAATGATTAAGGTACTGGACTATAGACCAGAAGATAAAGGGTTCATATCCCACCTCTGCCACTATTGGGTCCCTGAGCAAGGCCCTTAACCCACAATTCCTTAAATTGTAAGACTGTATTAATTGTGATATGACATAAATGTAAATAATGAAATGTAAATTCCTTGATATACGGGGGCATTACTCTGCTTAAACTGCTGTTTTCATGTAAGAAGCACTCAGTTCTCTGACATTGCACTGCATGGCATTTTGTAGTTAAAATCTCCCAATGCTGTAACTCTACTTGAATGAAATAAGATAAAAGTAACCTTTTATGATTTTTCCCTCGATATGTGATGCAGATTTTCATCAGTGGCAGTGTGAATGGCGAAAAACACATTTAATCAGCCGTGTTCATTTATGATCTGAGCCACGTTCATACACTCACTGATCACTTTAATAAGTCCATATAGAAGCACTTTGTAGTTCTACAGTTGCCTTTTTTTTGCAATTCACCTCGGCATGCTGGATATCAGCTTCTGGGTAAAATTAGTGCTTCATCTTGCTTCATTAGTGCTTAGAGTTGCACAGCTTCTTGGTATTTGTCTGTCCACGCTCTTTCTGAGGACTAATAACAATGGAATTGAGATCTCAGGAGTTTCCTGACCATGGATCCAAAATTTCAATGTTCTGCAAAGCCACTTGGTTTTCATTTTTGCCTTGCTTTATCCTGCTGGAATAAGCATTGCTCATCTCCAGTAGCAGTGTTCTTAAGCAAAAGTTTGAGCGGACCCACTCCCCTGGATGAAAACTCACCTATTTTATCTCCAGACAATGGTTTTTCCAGCCCTTTTAGATAAACAAAGGGTGTGGATGCAGCAAAAGTGGGTGATTATTATATATTGTTTTGGATGTCCTTTTTTTGGTGTATTTGTAAAGCTGTTTTGAGACAATGCTCTGTTATTAGGAGTGCTACAAAAAAAACTTTGACATTACTAAATGCTACATGGTATATTGGGTTTTCTGGGTGTCCCTGAATTCATAGTATAACTGCTACATTGTGAAGCATGAGGTCTAATGGCCTTGCTTCAGTCTAAAAGCACTATACTCTGCCTCAAAATTCTGTTTGATGTGGGGCATATGATCTGTAATGTTACTGTCTACTTCAGTGTGTACAAAGTAGCACTGGTTCTTTTCCTCTCTATATCCAGATGGAGCTTGACAGGAGCATTCAGTTATCCTGCAGGAGTGTACCCCTCGTTCGTGATTAATTAATGTAATTAGTTAGATGATTGGTGACATGTTTCGTGGATGCCCGGTGGTAGGTGTGTACACTTGAATGGAAGGTGTAGCCCTGCAGCCCTGCAACCCTGCAGCAGCACATCGAGCTCAATCAGATAAATCACCCATGCACTTTTTCATCCATTTCCAATGACACAGATCTTACAGAATTACATTCAGGAAGAAACAACCACCTGCTTGATCTGTGAACTGTTATCCATAATAAGCTTACTAAGTCAATAACAACAAGGTAATTATTTTCTGTACGATATGTTTCTGCTTTGGATATCAAAGACCTTTCTGGGGCTAAAGTTGTGTGTTCACGGGTGTCGTGTACAGTTCTGGGCAAAAATTGGCCATACCCCAAATTTTTTACGTTCTCAACAGCAAACCATTGGTTAGAAAATTTGCAAGAATTAAACAAATAATTAGTAAAATAGCTCACAAATCATTAGTAAAATATCCCCTTATTTTATGAAAGGTGTAGATAAAGCAATTAGTATGAATTCCCTGTCATTTAAGACTTAAATGTAACTAAACTTACTCAATAGATTTAACAAACAGAAAAATCAATGTTGTTCTCGTCAATGGTAGTGGCTTCAAACAGTTAACCAGTAGTTGAATTTATTGGCTTTTCACAGTGAAGCAGCTCAGCAGTACCAGCAGCTTTAAAAGGCTCATTACACCATGACACCATAATTAAGTTATGTAAGTGTTGACTTTAAAGGAAATAACAAGACAAGATGTTTTGAATTTGTAACACCTAGGCATGTTCAAACATTAGTCTTCTTACGAGGTTATCTTTGTGTACAAGTGAATTTCCCTGTTCCAGCGTTTTCCTGTAAGCAGACGAGAAAACGATGCCACAGATCTCAAGTGCATTTTCTTAGTTCTTGCCAATTTTCTGAACAATAATTTATTGGTAGGATCATTCATTCATTCATTCATTCATATATTCATTATCTTTCGCTTAATTCACACAGGGTCGCATGCCGGAAACTCTGGGCGCAAGGACAGAAAAAACCTTAAATGGGACACCAATCCATCGTAGGGCGCCACTTTCGAGTTCCAATTAACCTAACATGCATGCCTTTGGACTGTGGGAGGACATGCAGTCTTCACACAGAAAGAACCCAGGCCGCTCCACCCTGGGCTTAAACCCGGGACCTTTTTGCTGTGAGGCAGCGGTGCTACCCACCGGGCCACTGTGCTGCCCTTGTTAGGATCACGAAGGCTTAATATTTTAAGCTTTGGGACTGCAGTAGCCTAGCAGTTAAGGTACTGGACTCTGAACCTCATGGTCCAGGCTTCAAATCCCACCTTTGCCAAGCTGCCACAGTTGGGTCCTTAATCAAGACCCTTAACCCACCATTGCTTGAATTGTAAGGGCATCTGCTAAATGCCATAAATGTTTTAAGTGATTAAAGACTAAACACCTGAGAGTACTTGGTAGAAGTGTGCTGGTGGCATTAGCAGTGCACTTAGTCATGATGAACTTAATAGTGGTTTGCTGCTTAAGCAGCCATATTCAGCGTCAACAGATCATCGACACACGCCTCCACCAGGCGACATGAAAAACAACTGACCTGGCAACTCATTTAGGTGAATGTGTTAATATGAAAGCGCCCAGACTGTGTTGCTGACCTCACATTCAGGCCAATTAAATAATAGACGAATATTATGTATCATTAAGTGCTGCAGGTCACTGAGAAGTATTTTGAGGGCTGAATACATAAATCCTAGAACATCAATGATATCCCTTTGTACACAGGCGCAGCACTGAGTCATTATTGATTTCTAAAGAACACATTGTTACGTGCAAGACTCTTTTAATACTCGTGTATTCAAGAAATGTTTCCTTCTCAATATGCGGTATAATACCAAACTGTGGATGAAATGAATGAACTTAGAATTTTGTATATGAAAGGTTATGAACTATGAAAAATGATTATATTGTGCAGTCAACAATGGAGACTTTCTAAGCATATCAGATGGCTCAGTGTTAGAACAGGTCATAAATGAGAGAACTTGTACAAATACACAAATGTAAATACATAAATGCATCGATCTACTAAAGATTTGGCAGCGCAGTTCACACCCATTACTGTAATAAAAGTAATTTCTTCTCCAAACATATTTACATCATATTGCAGACGCCCTTATCCAGAGCCACATACAATTAATACGATCTTACAATCTAAGCAATTGTGGGTTAAAGGCCTTGCTCAGGGACCCCAACTGTGGCAAAGGTGGGACTTGAACCCTAGATGGAGCCCCAATCCATCGTAAGACACACACAGTCACACACTAAGGGCCACCTTTAGAGACACCAATTAACCTAACACGCATATCTTTGGACTGTGGGAGGAAACTGGAAAACTCGGAGTAAACCCACGCAGACCCAGGGAGGACATGCAGACTCCAGACAGAAAGGATCCATGACGCTCCACCCTGCGATTGAATCCGGGACTTTCTTGCTGTGAGGCAGTGGTGCTACCCACCGAGCCACCATGCTGCCCTGAGGTTTTCAAATGATTTGAAAATAATCTGTAAAGGAATCTACACTGCTCACAAATATTAGGGGATTTTTAATTATGGGATCTTTTATTTCGAAGTTTATAGTTGCAGTCTTGAAAACAGTGAGCATGCAAACTCATAGTCTGTGACTAAAATCTCTGTGGCTTGTCTTTGGATGTGAGAGGATGCCAAAGCTTAGTCTATTGAAAGTCTGTTCAGTGGCTTTTCAAAGTCTTCAGGTGTAAGGATAGCATGAAATATTCTCAAGACACGATGTTGTATCGCAGCTCCAAGGTGCACAACATAGTATGAAAGCCCTGGTTCTCAATAACTGAATACTGATGCAAATTCCTAGCAATACAAGTTGCAGCAGAGTTTTTAATTTACTTCACTCTTTCTGAGATGAGTTAAAGCTTTGACGTCGCTTGTTCTTCTGTTGAGTCTTTATCATGTGCATTCCAGATAATGTTCGGGTGGCTTTACCCTTTCCGCACTTCAGAGTTCATTTAAAAACATTCAAAAACATTTAAAATATTGCATTGACATTTGTGAACAGATACAGGATCGTCCATGCAATCATCGTGATGCAGCAAAAAAATCCATTTTTTCTCTTACTCTTATGTACTATGCATCTTTCACTCAGCTTTGATGTGAATTCGGTATCAAAGAGCAGCAGCTTTAAGACTGAATAACAACAGAGTAGCCTCTGCCGCCTCCATGACGTGCTGTGTGAGGGATGTGGAGGTTCAGTGGCCAGAGCTGGATTAAAGATAAAATCGGTGACAGTGCAGCAGCTCAAGAGGCAGCACTGTAGGAATGTCATTGTGGTCAGATGATGAAGCCTTCAGCTGCAGATCACAGAAGAGGTGGATTTGGATCATTACAGAGCATGGAGACAGAAGAGCCTCCTGTAGCCATACCATGCATGTAGTACAAACTGGAGAGGGTGTCTCTAGTCTCATTTGGGATTGGGTTGTGTAATGATTTGTGTACTGGACTGTAGACCATTTTATGATTTATGTAGTGGACTGTAAAACAATTGACATTTTGTTTTGTAGCTACCAAGGTGTAAACAATAAGATACTGATGTTAGCTGATGAATTTATTAATTGGAGGCACCAAAACCCCAACAGTGACATAACAAAGCAATATATATCTGTAAAAATAAGACAATTTTGCCAACAAACTCCAGGTTTGGAAGATAATTTGCATCATCAAGATGGTCCAAAAGCACAGATCCAGCCTGTCCTTTTAAAGTGTTTTTCCTGAATGGAGCTATTGGCAGTTAAATGTGGCTTTCAGTCGCTTTTGGTGCTTTGCGAGTTTGGATGTTTAGAGATAACTGTAATTAAAACAAACGACTCATTATTCATTTATTGTTTTTTTCACCCTTAACTGATGCCTATCCCTGGATAACATAGGGTGGCTGCATAAGCATGCCAGTCCATCACAGTGGACTCATAATGTCTTTCCAAAGTATTTTAGAAGCTTTAAGTCGAAATGTATTTTTTATTTTAAATGAATTTCACTATAGAGTCTGAATGTCATTATGTAGTTGCACACCCAGCAACAGCTACATAATGGGCAGCAATGTTTTTTTTGTAGCGCAGCGACTTGCAACCCTGTCAAGCACACCATGTTTCTCAATGTTCCCTTGATGGTGGACTCATGAGCATCTGAAGGAGGCCTTTAGTTGCTTTGTTTGTGACCTTGCACACGTTCCTCTTTGAGAGATCTTGGTCCTGAAATTCAGTTTGTACACATTCTGTGGATAGGCGAAGTTTAGAGATGGGTTTGTAACCTTTTTCAGTTGGTAGCGCTTGATAAATTATTTTCTGTGGTCTTCAGAAAGCTCCTTTGTTTATGCCATGATAAACTTCCTCAAACGTGTTGTGATTATTAGACTCTGATAGATCCCTGTACTTAATAAACAACACCCACACACACCTGATTATCTCACCAATTAAAAACACCTAACTCTAATTTCTCCTTTCATTTTTAACTGCTTAGAGGTTCGCATACTTTTGACATGCAAAGATCTTAATATTTGATGATTTTCCTCAATTATTAAATTACCAATTACAATATTATTCTAATTTTGGGTCCTTATTGGCTTCTTTTTATCTACATTTAGGTCTTGTGTAAAAATGAGAATAATAAAAATATGTTCAAGTGATATTTCTGCTGAAATGGAGAAAGTCCGTGTGCGTATGCGTGTGAAACGAAGTGTTCATTTTTTGACACTTGCAGAATATACGCAATGCAACCTACACTGTTAATACTCTCTTCGTTAACATCTATTGTTTGTCAATTACAAATTGATTTGTTCGCAAAACTGTGCTCTGTCAGCATGACACTCATCTGCTCAAACAGTTTTCTGATGAACAATTTTTCTACCCAGCTATTTTCCACTGCAGTCACTCGAGCTGGCTGTCAGGAGGCCATGCGTCTAATACGAATTTATTCCCCGAGCCTTGGAGAATAATTAAGACTTTGTTGCTGTCTTGTAATCCACTATCTGTTAATTGGCTGCTGTTTGGATGGAGGCTTATGGAAAAGGTCATTCAGTAGCTTAGAGCAATTGACCAGAAAGCTTCTGTCATTCTCACTGCGGGTCAAACCAGCAAATCTGTGCTGTGTAAATCATGGGTGTCAAAAGCAATTTATGGGGAAGTGTACACTGGCTTGGAAATGTGGGGGTCTTCCCTCATAAAACCTGAGGAATTATGTGCCATTTGTTGCATTCTGGTGTACTTTTTAATTAGGTTGTTAAACACCTAATTTTACCTACAAAAGTCGCTTCATTGGGTTTCGAAAACAAATCACTAACATAGGACTAATACTGAGCTAGGCTAAACTGCATTAACATTTCCACTGGAAAAAAAATCTGTCCTGTGGGGAAATTTTGACTTACTTTCCACTTCTTTGTGAAGAATTTCCTTATGTCCTTATGTCCATTGTGTCTGGGCAGAAAGGAAGCAAATATTGCAGTAAATATAGCAAAGCTTAATCCTGATATTTAGTTAGGTCGACATTACTTTAACCCTCTTCTTAAACATAATGATAAAAACATCACCCTCCAACCATACCTGTCAAGTCACCTGTTTTGGCCGGAAAACTACCGTATTTACCCCTCTTTCTCGCCGTCCTCCCGTATTAGTATTTTCCTGTAAATTTCCCATACTATATTATGATTTTAAAAAAATTCCTGTGCCTCTTTAAACTGAAATGTCACTAACCTCGCAAGAACTGGTGAGAAAGATTGTTACAGAAAATAGAACGTCATTAGACAACAGC
>JAUZSU010004631.1:0-11422 GCA_034780255.1 Parotocinclus maculicauda
TTTAAA
This sequence comes from Parotocinclus maculicauda, assembly GCA_034780255.1. Taxonomy (NCBI): domain Eukaryota; kingdom Metazoa; phylum Chordata; class Actinopteri; order Siluriformes; family Loricariidae; genus Parotocinclus; species Parotocinclus maculicauda. Next base: position 7 of record JAUZSU010004631.1, read on the forward strand.
TCCCATCACTGCCAAGCTACCACAGGTTGGTCCCTGAACAAGGCCCTTAACCCAACATTGCTTGGATTGTAAGACTGTATTAATTGTAAGTTGCTCTGGATAAGGGCGTCTGCTAAATGACATAAAAGTAACTTGTCTGTCCTAGATTGCCACTAATGCTAAAATTATTATTTATAATTAAATGAACTGAACAAACAATATGAAGGATGTGCGCCCTGTGCCACCAACTGGGGATTTCTCGCAACCCTGACCAGAATTAAGCAGATATAAAGTGAATGAACAGGCTTTATCTCAGCTTATTATTTGCCATAGTTTGTCTTTCATATTTTATAGAAATAGCAAAATATGGAGGCCGAGCGGGGCTTTGTTTGGACGCTGAACACTCCGGCGGTGTAGGTGGCGCTGACGCGCCGTGCATTTCTCCACAATCGATGAGGCGCTTATGGAAATAAAACAAGCATGGCTTAGGCTAAATCATTAATAATGTGCCATTTTTATACTTTAAAAGAGTTGTATGCTTTTTTCATTTTTTCTTTCTTTTTATATACATTGGTGATACATTTGGCGGGACAGTGCTTGGTTGCGCGAGTCGGTGAAATGAACGCTTTGTTCATTCTACGAGAAGGAAATTGATCTGGCGTAGAAGGTGTAGCGAAAGGTAAAGTGCAAACTAATTGCTTTTTTGTTCGGTGGTAATTTAATGTCGCCTCGACCCTCGACTTTGTCCGTAAAATAAGCAAAGAATTCTATATTTTTGGTAATAGTGCACGGTGTGTTACTAGTGCTAGCTGGCTATGTGTTAGCGTAACGGCTGTTCTGATCTTATGAGATTGCATTTGATCTAAATATGCTTATATTATGTGTCTATTGGTTATAAACAGATGCAAATTGGACTGTTTAGTTCATTTAATTAACCCGTGTGCTGACCGGACCTCTTTGTTTACCTCGTTGTTTATTAACTAGTAGTTCATAGACACAAACCTGAGTCGTCTTCAGTTCAACAACAAAATCGGGTGGTGCATGAAGGCTTGTGAGCTCTTAAGAACTTTCTAGATTCCTCAATTAACATGATGTAGAACGTCATTAGATTTTATGTCGAACCATAAAAGTAGACCAAGAGAATCCAGGTAAATGAAACCATAAATATTATGTTTAGTTATTTATGTACTCCAGAAGATGATCCAATTTTACGTATCTGTGAGTGGCAGAAATCTGTAACTTCTACTTTCAATTTCAGTAGCAGTTAATCAGTCATGCACATCACATAACCCATTCCTGTTTACAGAAGGGCTTCAGCTCTGGGATGTTGGTTGGTTTGTTTCGTTTCCTCGCTCCAACTCCTAGTTCTCCTAGAACATTTTTGGTGGATTACAGTCAGGACTTTGACTTGGCCATTATCTTCCACTTAATCCACATCGCAGGCCAGCCGGTGCCCATCTGGTAACTCTTGGCACAAGGGCAGGAACAACCCTAGACGGGGTGCCAATCTATCATAGGGCACACACACCAAGGGACACTTTTTGGAGACACCTATTAACCTAACACGCATGTCTTTAGACTGTAGGAGGAAACCGGAGTACCTGGAGCAAACCCACGCAGACATGGGGAGGACATGCAGACTCCACACAGAAAGGACCCAGGCCGAGCCACCGTGCTGCCCCTGGCCTCATGCAGTGTTTTTTCCAATAGCTTGAGCAGAGTCAGTCTTCTTACAACCCTGCCATGCACACTGTTTTGTTTAATTTTCTTCTAATGGTGGACTGAGGAACATTAGCAGTAGCCAAACTGAGAGAGGCCTTTTTTTGCTTAGAGGTTACCCTGATTTGCTTGGCGAACTCGCAGACAATTAAACGCCTTGTTTTCAGTGACCTTTGTTGACATTGATTGACTGACTAAAATGGCCTCGAATTTTTTTACTTTGTATACAATCTGTCTGAGTGTGGATTTGTAACCTTCGCTTGTGTATCTTTTTCTGTGATTCTCAGAAAGCTCCTTTGTTTGTGCCATGATACACTTCCACAAATGTGTTGTAAAAATCAGGAGTTGGTGGATCCCTGTTTTTTTAATTCACTCAGTCACGCCAGATTTGACATCACATTAAAAACACACCTGACTCTAAATTCATCTTCAAACTAAATCTGGAGGTCACATACTTTAGCCACTAGATAGGTGGTGTTGGGCTGTTTTTCCCCACCTCAATGAACAAATGACCAAGTATTTATAGTAGCGTGAAAATCTTTCCAGCACCAAAAATTACCTACTCCTAATCTAACATCTTATTCCTTTCTAACAGAGTCATGTCTTCAGAGCTAACCATCGATATCCAGCTGACAGAGTTGGGCTTCTCAAACTGGGATTTTCAGCTCTTGGAAGAAAAAGAGAAACATCAGGCTTCAGAGCTTAAACCTGCCGTGTCATCCTGTCCCAATCCTTTAGCAACCCTTGTGGATGCCTGTCCCAACTCTCCCAGTGACCATGGCTCTGAGATTGATGTCAGTTCAGCAGAAAGCAGCAAGACTTCAGGAACGGAAACGGATAAAGGTGTGGACGAAAGTAGCAGTACAAATGTCAGCGAAGAGAAAATGCACAATGAGCAAAGAAGCCTCAAAAGGAAGCTGATGAGCAACGATGACACCTGCGAGGAGGAGGAGGAAGAAGAAGAAGACGAGGATGAGGAAGAGGAAGGCAGTGATGTTATGTCTTCAGGTACATGATTGTTTGTTTTAACGGCATGCATTTTTTCATGTGAAACTGCACATTATCTGATATGCATGTTGTCCAGCAGTTTTGATTTTCTATTTTATTCTATTTAAAATGACTAAATTCTTACTTCACTGTAAAGCACATACTGTTATACAGTGAGAAACTGTCTTTTATTTGACAGCGCAACATATTTCCTGTTGTATTTAGGACACAAGCGTGCATAAAAGGAACTAAAAAAAACTGAGCACCTATGAGAAATGAATGTATTTAAGTTTATTCATTCATTTATTATCTACCGCTTAATGCACACGGGGTCACGGGCCAGCCGGTTCCCAAATCCATCATAGGACACACAGTCGCATACTGAGACCACTTTTCAGAGACACCAATTAACCTGAGGACTAATTTTATGACCTATTTTGTTTATTTATTTTATGACTAATATAATAGTTTTTATTAATTTGTCATTGATTTAAATTATTTACCTAATTTTGCTATAATTTAATATACTTTTAAGTATTTATTTATGTAACATCTAGGCCACCTATGGAGGATGGTTCTTCTGTTGAGTCTTGGTCCTCCCAAGGTTTCTTCCTACCACTTTCTGGGAGTTTTTCCTTGCCATTGTCGCCCTAGGCTTGCTCAACTTGAGATTGGCCTTTTAAGATAATATAATATTGTAAAGCAATGCTCCGTTGTAAAAAGCGCTATATAAATAAAATTGATTTGAATTGAACCTAACACACGTCTTTGGACTGTGGGGGGGAAACCGGAGTAAACCCACGCCGACATGGGGAGGACATGCAGACTCCACAAGGACCCAGGCCACTTCACTCTGGGATTGAACCCGGTACCTTCTTGCTGTGAGGCAGTGGTGCTACCCACCGAGCCACCCTGCTGCCTGCTCTTTGTTGTATTTTCTTATTTTTTATCCAATTTTATTAATAGATAGTTTGGGTGGATATGCATTCTTTGAAACACACGTTTTCTTTAGCTTTTTTCTATCATGCATAATGATAATGGATTCATTGTTCTTTACTGTACCAATTCTCTCTACAGACACAAACGATTTAGACGAGAATCAGTGCCCTGTGTGTAACCTCACCTTCACAACAACCTCCCAACTTTACGAACATTTAAACGTACACGATGATGTACAGCTCTACACTTGTGCTGAATGTGGCAAGAGTTTCTGTCACTTACAGAACTACCGCTCGCACCTACGCTCGCACGCCACGTTGGAAGATATCCAGTGCATCATCTGCAGAGCCCTGTTTGCCACACAGGACCACCTGCAGCAGCATCTCGATACGAACCACTTCGAGGACAAGTTCTACCAGTGCGACTTCTTCAAGCGAATTTTCACCAACATGGATGACTGTAGGAGGCACGTGCGAATGCACAAACGGCAACCGAGGCGCCACCCGTGTCCCAAATGCGAGCAGAGTTTCCGCCATCGCAGCGCCTTGCTCTACCACCTCAGGCAACACAAAAAGGGCCTCTTTGCCTGCAAGGACTGCGGCATGATGTTCCCTAAGAAGGTCGCCCTGCTGCGCCACAGCTTCAAACACTTGGACCTTCAGCCGTATACTTGCCTTCGCTGCAAGCATCATTTCCGCCTGTCGAAGGCGTATCGGAATCACGAGTGCAAGCCGGAGCAGTTGCAGTGCGTGGCGTGTCTCGTCATCTTCCAGAGCAAAGACGATTTCGAGGAGCACAAGAAGTCGACCGGTTGCTGGGGCTATCAGACGTCGGCCAGCAAGAAGACGAACGACATCCGGTGCATGGAGTGCGGCAAAGTCTTCGACAGCTCGGAGGAACTAAAGAAGCACGCCGGGACGCATCAGAGGGTCATGAGGTGCGCCGAGTGCGGCATGGGGTTCCGCTCGTCCATCATGCTCATGTCGCACATGGGAGGGCATGCAGCTCAGCGCCCCTGCCTCTGTAAAGAGTGCGGCCTGGGGTTCTGTCATCAGCAGGCCTATGACAGTCACCTAAAAACATGTGGCACTGTCACCCCAGCAGTGGTAAATATATTCGATTTTGTATTCCTTACAGATAAGGTAGGGTTAACTGCATTAGAGTGGGTTCTTACCTAAAACGTTGGATCACTATCGGATGGAAACTGCATAACACACAGTATTAAGTAATTATGATCAGAATCAGATACAAGTTAATAATCATACCTCAGATATTCACATCCAGTCATGCTCGTGTGATGCCTGAAGTTGCCAGCATGCACCGTTGGGACTCAAACCTGGGTGCTTGTAATGTATTGGTGCTAAACCTAACATGATTATTTCACAGTTTAACCCTGCTAGTGCTGGTCAGGGTTGCCTGAGAGTCGGAAGTCCATCCCATATTTTAATAGGCACATGAATGAGACGATATCATGTCTGCGTGAAGTTCAGCCCAGCCAGAAGCCACCACCGTGACTTAAACAAGGGTCACCATTGCATACATCGCTGTACCACCCGAGCACCTTCGTATTTTGTCGTCTAGTTAAAAAACTTCTGTTAGGTCACGTGATGCAATGTGAGTTTACCCGGCCAATTAAGAACAACGATGAGTTTGGTAGGTTTTATTCATACACACCCTGTGATATTACTAAGTGCTTGATTGTCTAATCAACATCATTAACCCAAACTATATTAAGATTTACAAATCTGACTTGTCAAATTATAAAAACTGGGTCCTGATTTACTTTTTCCTTGAGGTATGCAATCAATATTGAAAGATATTTCAAGTGTGACCAAACTAACACATTCAATCTTAGCATTAAATGTATATACACCCGTCATCTAAAAACTCACAAGCGCACAATTTAGAATAAAGTTTGCAATAGAAAGAAAGTGTCTGTAACCTGTAGGCAGAAGTGATTCGTTACTTGAGTTTTAAAATCACAGTCTAAAATGGTGAGATTATGTTGTGTAAATCCTGATGCAAGAAATCTACACTTTTTTTTTTTTTTTTTATTCTTAATCTTCATAAAATTCAAGTAAAAAAAAAGTCAAGTCAAATTAATTTTTATAGTGCTTTTTACAATGACGCATTTTCTCAAAGCAGCTTTACAATGTTAGATTATTTCCAATATCTAGGGCCAATACTAACTTGAGCAGGCTTGAATGTTATAAGGAAGAAACCTTGGGAGGAACAAGGCTCAAAACGGGACCCATCCTCTTTGGAATGTCTAAGTGCAGCGTAGTTGGGGATGGAATGTACTAACCATGATATAGGTGTACAATGTCTTGGCTATTTAATCAGTACCAGAACACTACGGTATCCCACATAGCATTGCTCCCATCTAGTAACTTAGTATGTATAATTAATATGGGACAATTCAGATACTGTCACTGATCCTATGTCTTTATATGAACTGTGCTGTTAAGGTTTATTCTGTATGTTGTTTACAGGCTGCTACAAAGAAACAGAAAATGGTCTCCAGTCTAGAAAGGAACGAACCTGTCAGCACTTCTATAGGAACCAATAGCACAGATACATCTGCAGATCATCCAGAATCTGCACAGTTCCATTCAGGTTCCTCAACAGCGAGCCAAACAAAACCGTCTGGTGCCGCGTGGACGTTAACTCTGAATAAAAAGGCTGCATCTCCTTTACCCTTAGTCATGTTCCTGCCAGTACCATCCACGTCTGCAAAGGGGAGCGTCCCAAATCCTCAAAATCATGTTTCGGAGGCCTCGGAGTCAAATCTTGCATCTGCACACGACGATGAAATTCCATTAAACTCTACGAGCTGCTGTATGAAAACTAAGCCTGCGAAACCAGAACACTTAGAAAACAACACAAGCTCCATTCCTGCTACGAAGCTTCTGATACCTTTAACAATGAAGATTTCTTCCAAGTTAAGGCTGTCGACGTCAGAACAGCCCGAATCAGATGTCGATCTGAAGTCAGTTTTACACATTCCACAGGACACCACAGAGACGAAGGACAGAAATGCAGATCTATCCAGCATTAAGACTGAAGCAGCAGCCATTCCAGAGAGACCCTTAAGCTTAGTGAAAGTTAAAACCGAACCAACGGAAGAGTACATCGAGCAAGGAAGGCAGGTTCTGGAGGACTTCACCTCCAAGCCTGACCAGCTTATGATGGACAGTGGGAAAAATCTTCTTGTTGCTGGAAAGTGCCATAGTGATGACTTCGGTTCTTCAGAAACGAAACCTGATATTTCACGGATTAAAAAAGAACCTGAACAATGGGACCCGAAATCTTACATTCGATGCCTTCCTGAGTTTTCAGTTAAGACAGAGGAGTCGTTCAACGAGGAGGCAATGCGAAAAGCAATTAAACCTGCCATAGATCAGGACTTGGGGCAGAGAAGTCGAGGGATGGAGAGATTTAAAGGGAAAGATGTAGTGCAGTGCGAGACTTGTGGGAAAATGCTCCTAGAAACTGAGTTTGACCAACACTCCAAGGAGCATTAAGCGTCCTAAATGTTTAGGTACTGGGCTCTGCCTATTGCCCCTTTCACACTACTCCTGGGTAATTATCAGGTTACCAGGTTGTGCTCTTTCACACGGTGAAAAATGACATGCTGCGAATAGTGTGAACTTTTTTGTACAGTTACATCATGCTGATAGGGGATTTGTGTTGATTCAGTTGCAATTACTCATTTAGACTAGAACAGATCCATAAAATAATGCTGTCTTACAAAAACAGTTGTGGGCTAAGGGTCTTGCTTAAGGACCCAAAAGCGTGAGCTTTGCAGAGAAGGAATCTGCACCCTGGACTTTGTGATTCACAGTCCAGGACCTGTGCCACCACTGTCCTATTATGGGCTACACCTGCAGCTCCTTCTTTTGTGAATCACTTTAATTTACGGTTATTGATTTCAGGTGGTGGGGAAATAGGTTATAGTTAATGAACCTTCCTTGGAGATTTTATTTGAACTGTTTTTAGGCCGCCCATTGTTAGATTTAAAACGTACCCTCATACAGAGCGTCCGAAAACTGGTTTTACAAGGTACAGTCCAAGACATTGAAGACTATTGGACTCTCAACATTCCAGTCATTAGTCCAGTGCAGGTACTCCTCGTTTTACAGTGGTCCGATTTCTGGTTTCGACTTTATGATCGGAAGCTGATAATAAACATAAATGCACTGAGCAGAAATCATACTTTGACTTTTGAATTTCGATTTCCCCCTGGAAAGTGTTATGTAGTACGATACTCTCATGCACTCTCTCGTGCTACATAAAGAAATCAGCAGTGTGGGGCATGGGGAGTTACATGATGGGAGTGATGAGAGCTATAAAAAAGCTGCGGTGACGACAACAATTTTTTTCACATAAATCTATTCTTCCCCAAAACCAAACCAGAATCCAATGTTTAAAAAATGACAAATATCTGATAAATATCACTTGAAATAACAGATTGTTTTTCTAAATTATAGCTCCATACAGTCAACTGAAAAATTTGTCGTCATTGGTGAAATGTTTATTAGAAATTGTTAATTATAATATAATAATTGTGGTAATGAGCTTGATATTCGAAACTTGAAATTGAACCTTTTTATTACATTTGTTCTAAAAATGTATTAAGAAATTTCAGACATCATGTTCTCAAGCAATTTATTCCCCTTATCTCAGCTTTTCTTTATCCTGGTCAGGGCTGCATTGGATTTCAGAGCCTAGACTGGATGCAAATTCAGCACTCTAGGCTTGCAGAGGTCACTCCCCTTTCCAACTTCAGCTCCCTCAGACGCAGCCAGCCAGCTACACTACTGACAAAAAGTAATAATAATAAAATTAAGTTTAGCCCCTGATTAAACAATAAAATATCCCCATATGTCACCACTTGGCAGTGTAACCCATTGCCACTGCGCCACCAAATCCAGTGTTTCCATCCCTATTTTACTTTATTTATCAGTGTTTAGAAAAGTTTCAGTCATACAGATGTTCTGCTTTCTCTTTGATTCTAATTGAGAAGTGTAAAGGTGAGAAGTTTCCTCTTCAGCTCAACTCTCAGGATTTCACTTTCGTTCAAATCACAGAACTGAAATATCATAAACTTGTTTCTATGATGGGTATGTATTTGGGTTCTGATTCTTACCTTGCCAGATAATCCAACCAGGATCCAATTGTAGCGTCTTGGCCGAAGCAGTTGGATTTTCATTTCGAATCTGCTGCTTTATGAATCCATAATGCATGTGTTCTTACAAGATTTCCAGGGTCTTTGAAGGAAGACAACAAAACAATTACGTCCTACATCATAGACCGTACAAAAAATCTGCTTGTCCCAATTTTGACCACAGAACCCAGTTTAAGTAGCTTCTAATAAACTCTAGGAACATTCTTTTGGTCATGTGAATGAAATGATCTTAGTAAGATGTTTCAACATAGTTTGTTGAGATACTTTGTGATCCCAGAATGATCCACCTTACTCTTCAAAACATGATCATTGGATTTTTGCCTTTCAAACCATCAAACCTCCTGACTGTGCATGGATACATCCTCAGGTTTAATACAGTTCTGGGTCTTTAATGTTCTGGGCAGTTATATGTAGCAGTAACACACAGTGACGGTTTAAGCGCTGCCAAAAAAATCTAAATTATTTATTTAAAAGTTGTTGCTTGCTTTTACTGTCACTTTATTTTGGTCAATCAGTCATGGTTTGGATTGGGGTTAGTCTTGTAGTAATGAAGCCCTGTTTGATAGCTGACCTGGCCAGAAGGCACCACTGGGAGTCAAACCCTGGTCTCTCTGTCGGTGGGGTAGCAGATTTCCACAGGGCCACCTGAGCTCAGGTGAATTAAGATTAGTTAAACAGAAATCGTCATACTGTAAGTTATGATTCATTCAATTTTTCTGTGGGTGGTGTAAGTTTTGAAAAGAAGCTCTACATGTTTTTATTTATTTCATTAGATTTCTCTCACGCTATTGGTGTAAGGTTAAGCTAATGTATTTGTCGTTCTTATTTATTCTGTTGCAGCTGCGGGTCTAGCAAACGTTCTTTTCATATCTTTAAACTGTTCTTCTGTCATTTCGCCTGTGTTCCTCTCCATAGTAATATGATCATATCTCAGCTTTTTCATGTCATAACCTGATACTTACCCTGCAGCTTACCTGGAATTAGACTCTGAGGAAATTTACACGTAACCTTTACCGGGTAAATCCCAGTGTTCATGTGTAAAATTTGTGAAGGAGGGTTTGTGTCACTTTCACTCATCCAGGAAACTTGACTTAAAAGTACAGGTTAGTGTAGCGTCGAAATTCCATTAAGTTGATCTGCCATCACCATGTACTCAGAGAATAATTACTAGTTAATGGTTTCACACTGACCTAATTGTGGAAATTATGGAATAAACTGAGCATACACATGGTTTAATGTGTATGCAAACAGAGAATGCGGTTTAATTCTTTTACACAGTGTTTCTTTGGCTTTGGTATTTGATTTGACATTACATTGTATGTACAGTTTAGGTGGACTAATAAAATGCTTGTCCCAAATAATACAGTTCTAATTGACTCTGTACTTTGATACCTGATGTAATAGTTGTTGATTCTCAAATATTAAGTCAAACAACTAATAATTTAGAAAGTGATTTCTTTAAACCCTAATGACAGAAACTTGTAAAACTGTGACTGCATGAGCTTGGAACACAAATGTTTTCCTTCTGGGGCTTACATTTGCAGCTAGTGAAAACCAGGATAGTTAAACACAATCCTTGACCAGAAAATGGATGGCAAAAACTTGATTAAATGCTTTACAAATTCACAGTCTAGGATGTCACATCCATAAAAACATCTCTCCCAAAGACGAGTATTCCATTAATTAAGATGAGCTGGGAGTAGGGGGTTGTAGAGCGAATTTTCATATATGCGTAACGCTTAAAATATCTGTTTGTGTTGGCCAAAAATGCGTCTGACATTCAATGAATTTGAGATTCTGAAAGCAGGGAAAGGGTAGAAAAGCATTCTTAAATAAAGTACCAGCAATAGCTTGCTAAAGGAAGAACAATGATGAAAGAAGTGTATTTGGTTGGAAGACTATGATTACCTAACACCGCAAACGAGACTTGTGGAAGCCTAGCTGAGTATTATTGCTGACCATGTCCATCTCTTTATGACTCAGTGTACCATCCTCCATGTGACATTACAGAAAGATCAAATCATCTCCACAGTCACAAGATTTTAATCCAGTAGAGGACCTTTGGGGTGTGCTAGAACGACAGATTTGTATCATGGATGTCCAGCTGACAAATCTGCTACAACTATGTGACGCTCTCATGACAATATAACCCAAAATCTTTAAGGAATGGTTCTATCACATTGTTGAATATATGTTACTGAGAATTAAGGCAGTTCTAGTGGCAAATCACACACACACACATAAACAGAGAGATATGTACAAACTATGTATAACATGAGCTTACATATACCATTGTTTTACCAGTGGTCAATTAACCATATGATTTATAATTATTTATGTGTCTTTCTTCTTATATAACCAGGAAATTTGAATGCTATATATATTGTATGTGTTTATATATGCAGTCGATTCTGGTTAATTGGACCACCGGTTAATGGGACCAGCCGCTTATTCGGACCAAATCCTAATATATACGTGTAATGTTATTCGCTTATTTGGACCAAAATTCCGCTTAATCGGACCAAAAAACGTGTACAGTATGTAATATCCGTGAAGAAACTCTTCGTCTCTGGCATCACTACCCGAAAACTCCCGAGTTTCTCC
>JAUZSU010004652.1:0-11421 GCA_034780255.1 Parotocinclus maculicauda
TGTACGGCAGGGTCGCTTTGTTTTTTTTACTACACACCACATACACTGCTGACAAAAAATGGGGGTATTCATTATGGGCTACTTCATTTTAAAGGATTTCCTAATGGTTGTGAGCAGTATTTATTAATAAATAAGAGACCTAAAGTTAATCTGTGTATTAAGACAAAACATTTAAGTACAAGGTGTGTCATCGCCAGACTAAAGTATAAACCATTGCCTTGAAGGGACGACGCGGTTTTATGGGCTGTTTTATTTTAATTAATCACGTTAGGCAGCCATGTGGTTCATTTGCATTCACATTTATTACTTTGCATGTACTTTGACTTACAAATGAAATTGAATCCATTTCAATGTCACAAGCAAACAGCTAGTAATTTGTTTGGTATTTGGCCTCTTTAACGTCGCATCAGTAGCCATATCAACTAGTCATATATATACACACGAGTCAATTGCAATTTTAGAGTAATCAATCTACCTAACACGTATGTCTTTGGACTGTGGAAGGAAACCAGAGTACTCTGAGTAAACCCACGCAGACACAGGGAGGACCCAGGTTGCTCCACACTGGGATTGAACTCAGGACCTTGCTGTGAGGTGCTGGTGTTACCCACCGAGCCACCATGCAGCCCCAGCTAGTATTAAGGCGTTCATCTAATACCAGTCTGTTATTAGAAGGTTTCCAAACACAGTGGTGGCTTGCTTATTAAGGGCCTGGAATAACCAGACGAGTGTGGGTTTAGATCCCAATCTGCCAGTCTAAACTTTTAGTACTCTTTGTTCCTCGCCAGCTTCTAGATGCTGGCATACCGAATATATAAAATACTAATACATTCTAAAAATGATTCATTATATGATTTGTAAATCTTATTTGATGTTCATAGTATTGGCTTGTTGGTACGACTGAAAGGCGTTTGGATGGGAACCGAAACTGGTTGGAATTCTAAACATTTATAGGTTCGTTAGTCATGACAAGTTACAGGTGTCGTGTAACCTTGTGTGTAAAGGATAATTATTATATGAAGTGTGCAATTGTTTACTTTTACATTTGCAGCCTTTATTAGACACATTTATCCAGAGTAACTTACATAAGTGCCCTGTACTCGTCTTACTAGACATTGCCTCATGTTAGTACAAATAAAAAGTAAAAAAAAACAAAAAACACTAGCTATTGCCCAACTAGAATGCACTTTTTATGAAATATGTAAGTACAGTGTCAGTCTTCACTTAAGTGCTGAGTGAAAAGGTGAGCCTTTAGTTTAAAGACAGCAATAGGCTTGGCTACTCAGAAGACCGGTGGAAGTTCATTCCACCAACTGGAACAGAGAAAAGTACTGGTGCTCGTCTTCCTTTGATCTTGAGTCCTGGATCTAGATGAGCCAAGCTTGTGGTACAAAATACAGAGTGTGGTTTGATTAGAGCTTAGGTAAGAAGGTGCTGCTCAATTTTTGAGTTTGTCCATATAGTAATATACTGACATGCAAAACCATCTGTGTGGTGATTGTTGAAAAAATGCATACATCCTGCCAAACAGCTAGTGTTACTCAGTCAATATGACTGCTGCCGGGTTTGTCCCCGAGACCTCAAGGGACATTGGATTTCAATCTTTATGGAAGTGCTAGAGGATTTCTTAAAACAGAAGTGCCTCACTATAGTGATAACTGATCTCTTTTTGACTTAAATGTGTTCAGCTGTAAGATTGTGGTATAACTCCAAAAAAATACACTGCTTACAAAAATTTGTGGATATTTTTCTGTAATTGCTGTCAGCAGTATATGTGATTATAATCTGTTATTAAATAATAGCAGGTTAATAAGAACATAAGAAATTGAGTCAACATGCAGTCTTTAACTGTGTAATAATCTTTTCATTACATTAGGTGTGAGTGTTGCATTCCTCCACCGTCCATTTTAGAATGCTTTACCTTTAGTCTCTTTAGCAAGGCAGTGGTTGTCTTGGAGGTGTGTTTGGGGTCATTATCATGTTGGAATACTGCCCCGCTGCCAAGTTACTAAAGGGAGGGGATCATGCTCTGCTTCAGTATCTCACAGTACATGTTTTCATTCATGGTTCCCTCAATGAACTGTAGCTCCCCACAGTCGGCAGAACTCAAGCAGTCCCAAACCATGACATTTCCACCACCATGCTTGGCTGTAGGCAAGACACACTTGTCGTTGTACTTGCCACCTGCTTGCCAAGACACGTTTGAAACCATCTGAGCCAAATAAGTTTATCTTGGTCTCATCAGACCACAGGACATGGTTCCAGTAATCCATGACCTAAGTTTGCTTGTCTTCAGCAAACTGTTTGTAATCTTTCTTGTGCATCATCTTTAGAAGAGGCTTCCTTCTGGGAATGCAGATCAGGTTGATACAATGTGCAGGTTATGGTTTGGGCACTGAAAGGCTGACCCCCACCCCTTTAACCCCTGCAGCAATCCTGGCAGCACTGCTTTTTTCAGATCCTTAGAGAGTTCAATGCCATGGAGTGCCATGTTGAACCTCCAGTGACCAGTAGGGATAACATAAAATATAACACACCTGCTCCCCATTAACACCTGCGACCGGGGATGGAAAGTGGCTAATTGCTTACAATTAAAGACTGACTTTACATTGTGTGATGTAAAAATGAAACTTTACTAGCCTGACCCCAAATCCCTTTGCCTTTCACATCCAGGCAATCCCATACATGCATACTGGTCAATTTAGAGTTGCCAGTTAACCTAGAGAACCCAAAGTACCTGGAGTAATACCCAAGCAGACATGGGGAACACATGCAAACTCCACACAGGAACTCTATGAGCTGTAAGGAGACTGTGATAACCACGGTGCCACACATAACAAGACAATGGCTTCTTACAATTTTTGTAACATAACACTTTTAAATGTCATACACTCACTGGATGGAAATAAGCCACCTTGCATGTTTAAGGTAGTATATGTTCCTGCAGATGGCATTGCACAAGAATGTTCGTAAAAATACCTGCAGAGTGTAGGACAGGATTCATAGCTTGAGAAGAGGTGGTACAGTGCAGCGAATGTCTCGGTCGATGTGCGAAAAATGAGACGCAAACAAGATTGGCAGAAAGAAGTGATTGCATTTGGGCGTGCCATACATTTACTTGACTCCAAGATACAAAGCAGTGGTTCGAGCTGTAGAACTGGCACACATGTAAAAAGATGAATACGTATGAGGTATCAATAAAGTGCATTTCAACCATTATAATAATAGTAAAAGTGTACATCCCAGGATGCTGTGGATGCTGAGTGCTTCTAAGCCTCTTTCCCTTTAAGAGCAAGGACAAGATGAGCGTCAGTGGGGGAGGGGTATTGGCTGGGGTGGAACAGTCCAGTAATGAGCACATTCTGAGCATCCTATGGCTTAAGACAATATAAGATCCATTTCTTTCTATGTTTTTATAACCCCAAATGAAGCCGGGGGTTTGAGGAGGAAGCAAGATCATTTGAATGTTGATGTTTTTTTAACCAGTCTTCCAGAGAAGAATCATCACCTTTATATCACAGCAGGAGAGAAGAAGCAGGAGCAACGGAAAGGAATGCTGTGCCAGATAGGTCTTATTAGCTGAATGTCTGATGCCTGACGAAATGCTGCATTTTTATATTGGAAGCGTGATCTAGAACAGAGGCCTTTGCACAGGTTTAGGATCCTATTATACTGCTGGCATCGCCGTTTTTGTGTGCCGGTGCGGCACGTTGGTGGGGAGGGTGCGATATAATGTCTGATTGAACATATCGGTGCTGTTGCTGCTGTGTGGATCTGTCTAGCTGTGGAAAAAAACAGGCCTTGTTTGCCTCCACGCAAGAAAAGCAGAGCACGGGTGCGAGCCTCTGCCCAGCGGGGCCGTGTGGAGAGAGGCAGAGAAGTACACCATCTGCATGCCCATGGGAAGAAGCAGGCATAATAAAGGCATCAATTACCTCAGGCCTGACACAGACAGAGATGAGCTGTAATGCTAGGATAAGAGCCTGATTAGTTTGTTGCTTCCTTTATTTGGACTTTGATTTTCTCCTCCCTGCTTTTTACACTGACAAGGCGAGGAGCTGAATCAGTTTTAGGATCTCCTGTCCTCTTTATCACAGTCTTCCTTTACTGTTAATTTCCTTGATATTCTGAGTATTTGCCAAAACCTGTTTCATGCATGTCCACTGGAGGCAGGTTTGACTTTGATGATGGGGGGTCGTACTGTGGAGGGTGGGAGCAGGGCAAGGCTCATGGCCGAGGGGTTTGCACAGGGCCCCAGGGCCAGGGGGAATACGCAGGGGCCTGGAGCCATGGATTTGAGGTTCTTGGAGTGTACACCTGGCCCAGTGGCAACAGTTATAAAGGAACCTGGGCACAGGGCAAAAGGCACGGTATCGGTGTGGAGACCAAAGGCAGGTGGGAGTACAAGGGGGAGTGGACGCAAGGATTCAAGGGCCGCTACGGGAGGCTGGAAAGCACCAGCAGTGGAGCTCGGTATGAAGGCACCTGGAGTAATGGCCTACAGGATGGTTATGGGTCCGAAACATACTCTGATGGAGGTAAGAAGCTCAAGTTTTTGCTTTTATATTTGCCTTTGTAGTGGGTGTAAGGATGTGAGTGTTTAAGTGTATGAGTAGAAATCTGTTCATGCCAATTATGCAACGCTGCAGTCTGAATAGTTCAAACTATTTGAAACTAGGCATCATATTTTACCATGCAATCATATATTTAGAACAGCACAAAGGTCTTGGCTAATGGTTGAAAGTACGACCATCACCATGTTACCATCTTGTAAAGTTTCTCCAGCACCATCCACACCACACATGGATATCCATTCCATACCATGAAATTATAAAGGCAATGGGTCATTGAGTCACCAGAGACCGTAATGCTCAGAGTCCACATATTTGTGATTCACCCCCGAAAGGGATTCAATATCCTTCCATGTATAAGGGAAAATTTGTTAACTTCCATTTTAATTACTCTAGGACAAAAACAAGTTTAGTCATCATTTGATTTCATTAATTGAATGGAAATGCAATTATTTATTTGTCCAAAAGCCAGGTAATTCTTCCCTTGGTGAGATTGCCCCCCACCCGATTTAAGGCTCACTCCCTACCAGATCTATTTGATATTTAATGAATGTCATCCATGAATAATAGTCGTGTATAATAATAGATTCTTATTGTAGTTTAAATACAATTGTCTAAAAATGGTTGTGGGACCATCATGTAAACATATAAGATAGTCAGAGTAGTACACCACCTAAGGTGCATTCTTTGATAGTGGGTTTAGATGTAACAACTATTTTCTAACAGTACATTGCTTAATTACTACTTAGCCTGGCTTCATGTTACACCACTTTTAATTTAACATCACAAATGGGGTTGGCTTTGGTTTGATTTACAGTAATGCTTAAAAGTATTTGAATTTCCTATATCAGATTTCCATACAAGATAACTTAATGAACACATCTTTCAAAAATCTTACACTTCATTTATTTACTGCAGAACATGATCCAATATTACATATCTGTGGAAGTGTATTGGCCGTTCATTTGAAGGAAAACGTATTGTCAGGTGTTTTCAATAGATGGGATGACAATCAGTTGTAATTTGGAATTGGAATTTACAGTAATTTTGATGTCCGCAGTCAGACACTCTTTGTACAAATGGAGGAAATTCAATACCATCGTTACCCTCCCCCAAGAGCAAGGCGTGTAATAGTCTGTGAGGTCAAAAAGGAACCCAGGGTAACTTAGTCACCCTGGCTAATTCAATTATTCATAAGTTGATAAATCATCAAGAGAACACTGAACAACAGTTGTATGCATAAAAGGGTCACAATGAGAAAGCAACTGCTCCCCAAAAAGAATATTGCTGCCCATTTGCAGTTTGTTCAAAATTATGTGGACAATCCAGCAGGCTACTGAAAAAATGTCTAATGGATGGACAAGACCAAAAATGTTGTCATGTCTGGCAAAAGGAAAACACTGCTTTCCAGCACAAGAGCCTTATTCCAGACATGCTGGTGGTAGTTTCATGGTTTGTACCTGTTTTGCTGCATCTGGCCTAGGACGGTTTGCCATCATTGATGGAACAATTAATTCTGAATCAGCCCAGCAAATTCTAGAGCAAAACCTCAGGATATCTGTCCGTGAGCTGAATCTCAAAAGAACATGGGTCAAGCAGCAAGACAATGACCCTGAGCACACAAGGGTTAAATAAAACGTCATTAATTTAATGTTTTGGAATGGCCAAGGCACAATTGTGAACTTAATGTAAAATAAATAAAAAATTATTGTGGTAGGACCTGACGTGAGCAGTTTTTGTGAGAAAACATCAGAGAATTGTAGCTGTTTTGTAATGGAATGAGCTATGATTCCTCCAAGCGGATGTGGGACAAATAAAAAGTTACAGGAAATGTAGTTCTTGCAACACAAATAGGTCACACCAGATACAAGAAGTAAAGGTTCACATACTTTTGCTAGATATGTAATATTGGATCCTTTTAATCAATACTCAAATTAACACATGTAATGGTTGTTTAACTGGGTTTTCTATTTACTTTCAGAAAGTAATTTTTGCAGGAATAAAGAAAAATCCAAACAGTTCATAAACTGTGAAACGCTAATGTAAAATGTAACTCAATTGACTGGCTCCCAGTTAATTGACTTAAAAAATCAATACATATATTGCATACCATTGATTTTTAAGGTTATTAACCTATAGATTTGGCTGCTTTAGATAAGAATTTGATGGATTCATTAGTAATTAGTAATGAAATAGTTTATGATAAATGCCCCTTAGTTGATTGAAACCCGAATGAAAAGATAGAAAACATAAAAACAATTTTGCAAATTTCAAAGACAGGCCGTCATGGTATGTCAGTGAGTAGCACTGTCGCCTCACAGCAAGAAGGTCCTCGGTTCAGTGGTCTGGGTCCTGTCTGTGTGCAGACATGTCCTCCCCATGTCTGTGTGGGTTTACTCGAAGTGTTCCAGTTTCCTCAAACAGTCAAAAGACATGCATGTTAGGCCGATCGGTGTCTCTAAAGAGCTCGTTTCAAACACATTTTGCCTCTAGGGTTCTGAACACCATCCTAACTGAGAGGGGGTGGTGTTTACTGAAATCAGACAGAATGTCTTTCATGGCAGAGAAATAAGCCTGTAAGAGTCGCTATTCTGCATATGTAAGCAAACAGATGCCCTCGATTAGTGTGGCATTAATAAATATGGGAGAGAGCAATGTTATCCCTTACAATTAGAGAGCTGTGTAAGTTATTTTGTCTTTACTCCTGGCACCAGTTGGCTATGGTATCAGCGATATGGCTAACAGCAGATTTCACTTGATATCACAAAATTATATACTTAAGAGCTTAGTAAGGAAATATAGGGAATAAACTGGGCTGAATTCAAATGTCCTGGTCACCAAGGTCAGACTTATCAGGTTGTCAAAGGAACTGCTACCTTCAATTGTTTGTCATGGTCATAGACATACACAGATGGGACTCTAAAACAATCAACCAGCTTTGTATAGGAAGACAAACCAGTCAATGACTGAAGGGCTACTGAGTAATAAATGCAGCAGTAGTAATTATTGTAGTGTTATACAATTTCCAAAGGAACATTTATCAACTGTGCAAATCAAGTATTTCTAAGTTTGTATAAGTAAGTAATAAGCAGTTAATATTCCAAATTCAAAGCCATGGCATAAATTTCTCTCCATTCTGTCTTTCTGAAAGGAACATACCAAGGACAGTGGTTAAGTGGCATGCGACATGGCTACGGGGTGCGACAGAGTGTGCCTTACGGCATGGCTGCTGTCATCTTTTCCCCTTTGCGCACCTCCATAAACTCGCTTCGCTCTGAACACAGCGAGGGGGCACCAACACCTGACAATGGCTCTGCAGTGACCGGGTTAGCTGGGAGCCCAGTTGGACGTGGAGGCTTTGTGCTCTGTGCCCAGAGCGATGCAGACAGGCAGCGGAAGAGGAAGGGTCGCTTCCGGCAGTCTATTCTGAGCGGCCTAAAGTTAAGACGTTCAGAGTCCAAGAGCTCTCTGGCCAGTCAACTAAGCAAGCAGAGCTCTTTCTGCAGTGAGGCAGGTATGAGTACGGTCAGCTCAGCCGCATCCGATATCAACTCCAACGTTAGCCTCGGAGATGGGGAGACTGGTACCAGCGTGGATGCAACAGTGACAGAGACGTACGTCGGAGAATGGAGGAACGACATGCGAACAGGATGGGGTATCAGTTATCGTTCAGACGGGCTGCGCTACGAAGGCGAGTGGTTTGGGAACAAGAGGCACGGATACGGCTGCACCACCTTCCCTGATGGAACCAAGGAGGAAGGCAAATACAAGCAGAATGTCCTGGTGAGTGGCAAGAGAAAGAACCTAATACCACTGCGCACCAGCAAAATCAGAGAGAAAGTGGACCGTGCCATCGAAGCTGCTGAAAAGGCTGCAGAAATTGCAAAGCAAAAGGCTGAGATTGCACTGTCAAGGTAAGCTCAATAGGACCTAACTCATCAGGTTTTACTTTTAAGTCTCAAACATGGCCATACAGATGGGTGCAGTATATCCCCCAGTGTAGCATCACATAATACCCCAACGATATTTCCACTGCACCCCCCGTCAATACAGACAACATCTGGGGTCCTTGTAAAAACTTCTTAATCCTTCAATCTTTTCTAAACAGACAACGAACATGTTGCTTGTTATTATGATATTACCAAATGTGTTAAATATTTAAAGATTCCACCAAATGTATTTCTTAATTCCTCTTGCTGCAGGACGAGCCATGCCCGAGGAAAAGCTGAGGCTGCTGAGGGAGTTGCACAGAGGGCCCTGGAGGAGTGTCGTCTGGCACGGATTATTGCAAAAGAACTGTCCCCTGCCTTCCATCATTATGGAAATGGTAAGTCAATAGAAAGGTCCATCAGAAAAGCTGACTTTTTGACTTAAAACATTTTTTAATGATTACTCACACTCTCTACATTAATTAATTTAAAAGCCATGTCCTACAGTACAAAAGCTTTTTACATTACATATTTTAAATTTTCTAATGTAGAGTTGTTCCCCTTTTCTAGGACTGGAGTGTCAAAGACCAAATCGTCAGGACAGGAAAGAAAAAGAGTTGGAAGTGATCTCAACTGGGACAGACAGCCCTGAGCTCTGCACGCCAGACACAACTCCCCCAGCCCAGAGTCCTGACCTGAGTCCTACCTTGAGCAACCCGCCCTCACCTCCATGTACCCCACCATCGCATCGAGCCAGGAGCACCTGCTTTATGCGCCAGAGTGCTGTGGATGAGCAGGGAGGAACAGAGATTCAGGTCCTGGTTGAAGGAAGGGGCATGGACAACGGAAGAGCTGGAGCCCCCAGTTGGACTGCTGACATGTATCCTAACCGAAGGGGAAGCAAGGGAGACAGTAGCCGATCCACCACACCATCGCTACTGGAGGAGGAGATCGGCCATATCAATGGACATGAGCAAAACTCTTCAAATCATCACTCATGGGAGAATGGTTCTTCCAATCACAAGCCCGCTGAGCACATTTCCTCCAATCAAAAGTCCTGGAAGCATGCATCGTCCAATCGCAAGTCCAGGGATTACACGACATCCAAACACAGAGAATGGGAGCATGTTCCATCAAGTCATAATTATGTGGACCACAACTCTTCCAAGATAAAACCACAGGTGCACACATATTCCAATCACAAGGCCTCGGGTCATAGCGTGTCCAATCACAAAACCCATGAGCATTCATCCTCCAATCACAAGCCCAAGGAGCATATCTCCGAACACGCAAAGCCACAAGACCGTGTATCGTCCTACTACAGCACTCGAGAGCATGTATCTTCCTATCGCAAGTCACACGAGCATGTCCACTCCAATCACAAAACAAGTCACACCATTACCAATCATACGGCTGGCGAATCTAGTTTGAACGACCACCAGCCACTTGAATGTGGATCCAAGAGTTCCACTCTGGCATGGACTGTTGAGAACTCTTCCCAATGGATGCCCTGCCACTCACAGCCGCCAGAGAAAGAACAACTCGATGATTATCGGGTAGAAATGAGGTTCCAACCCCTGGACTCCGTTTCCCAGCAGCACTGTGGCTCAGGCATGGATTGTTCAAGCCTTCAAGGGCACAATTCACAGACACTGCGTCAGCGGAACCACGAAGGCAAAGAGTGGAGTCTCGCATCTAGGGAAGGGTCCATGGACTCTGTGCAGATGCTGGACAGCCTGAATGTCGGAGTGAATTTGGAGGAGTGGCCACTGCACAGGGATGTTACCCTTTCTCCCCCTTTAACTTCCTCTCCAATCACACTGGAAAATGACGCCGAGCATCTGAACCTGGTCAAAACAAACTCAGTAAGTACATGGATTTATTCAAATAACATAAGAGGAACCTACATTGTGAGAGGAACCTACCTTAGGAATAGGAATAATGTTTAGGAGAACAATTGACATGTCACGTCACACCCCGAATGGGAATCGAATTAATTGATTCTTTTCTGTTCTTTCCACAGGGCTCCAGCTCTGTCCTGGTGGTCATGGTGATTTTACTCAACATTGGTGTAGCTATTTTGTTTATTCATTTCTTTATTTAAACACAACTGCCTAGAGAATGTTAATAACATAACAGCACTTACTATTAACAAAAAGTAAGATATGCACATGCTGCACACTTAGCACCACTTCTTTACGTAAGGAACCCACAATTTACATTAGTCAAGCCCCATGTATACTGTCCATGTAAACTGTAAGTTAAGTTTGTGGTTCCATTAATATATTTCCATTATTATCCATTTAGGTATTTTTGCTTACTTTTGAACTCGCCCATCATAAAGGCCCGATAACAGTATTATTTAGGAATACAAGTATTGCACATGTTTAGGTTTTGAAGATACAATATTGCCTGATAATTTGTCAAGTCTTTCAGCTCGTTAACAAAGTTACTTTTTCCTTTTGACCTCACATCTGGGCAGTACGATTGTATCGTTTAGTGAGATGGTCTTGTGGTCTTGTTGTACAAAAATGTTATTGCGCATGTGTGGTGGTCAGGTGCACATGGCACTGATATGTAACTAGTCACTCCAAGACTACACTTCCCTTCTAATACTCCAGGGTACAGCCCTATGGGACCGCTGCAACCATTAATACGTTCATTCATCTGAAATCGGCATATCCATAGCCACGTGTTGCGTTATCTATAAGTCAAAGGTAAATGCTATCTTAAAGGGCTTCATCATGATATGTTTTCGTCGGAATCCAAATACACACATGCAAAGTGAACGGGGTAAGCCTGCAGCAGTACTTCCTTCACTCATACAACCCCCTTTAGCACTGTCAATGAATGTCAGCACAATTTAGTCTGTTGCTTAGTTTGTTTTACGTGTCAGTAGACACTAGATATACACTACTATG
>JAUZSU010004662.1:0-11420 GCA_034780255.1 Parotocinclus maculicauda
GTCTTCCTTTAATCTTGAGTGGTGGCTCCAGGTGAGCCAAGCTTGTGTCTTAAAGTATGAGGAACAGATCATGGTTTGTTTAAATGCTTTGGTTAGTTTTTGTTGGTCTGTTCTTGACTTGTGAGCATCATCGTTTTGTAAACTGATGGGGGCAGCTACAGTGGGCAGGTGAAGTGAACACAGCAGTGGAGTGACATGAGAAACCTTAAAGGAAATAAATAATGAAATTCTCTTGATGATGCAGGGAAGACACCTGTCTGGCTCGGTCAGTTTGATAATATGAGCAGGGAAACTAAGCTGGTTATACAAAGATTACTAGGTTTCATGCATTCTCAGAGTTTGTGATGAAGGAGTTTATCTTGGAGGTGCCAAGATTGTAACAAGGAGACCTGTCTCTAGAAATGTAAAGAAGCTCAGTTTTGCAATGGTGCAGCTTCAAGTGATGAACTGACATTTAGGGTGAGACGCTCTCCAGACATCCATATGAGTTATGAGTGGAAACCTGTGAGTCTTTTGGACTGAGCTTCATTTCAAGAACGGAGAGGACAGAAAGGAGAATCTTGTGGATGACCGTGCTGCCGTGCTGCCGGCTGCTCCCTGAAAGGTCCAGGAGGATCAGAACTAATGAACACTTGGATTCTCTGGCAGTATTCAAGTGTGCCTCTTCTCAGTAACAGACATTATGGCAATTTCTGTGTAAGTGTGCTGCTTTGAAGCCAGACTGGTTGCGAGCCTGTATTCTGTAGGACAAAGGTTGACAACCGATTATAGACAACACATTTAAGGAATTTTGAGAAAAAAGAGAGGAGTGATACTGGTCTATGGGTGCTGATGTCTGAGACACTGGGTGTAGGCTTCTTTATGATAGGAATGACTCTTGAAGGCTGAGCTGACATCAAGGAGCTGTTTGTGTTGGAAGAGAGAAAGGGAAGAAGGTATTGAGCAATCTTTTGCAACATTGCTGATGGTATGGAATTTAGTTGACATGATATAATTGATGGCAAAACATACCAAGGTTATAGTGAGAATTTTGTAGTTGAAAAATATCCAAAATGCCTTAATATAAAACACAAATATATATATATATATATATAAAATATAAAACACATAATAATAAATAATAATGTAACTGTTGTTTTAAAATGGCCCACAGAATGAAGAACTATTAAATATGTTTATGTTTAAATTGTTATTAATAACAATATAAATAAGAAATATCAACAAAAGCATTATTACGTCATTGAAAAAGTTCACAAAGTATACCCAATCTCTTTCTTTTTTGTATTAATACATAGAACTGTTTTTAAAAAGTTTTTTGGAGATTTGTTTTTGAGAAGTGAGTTTCATTTCTGGGAAACAAAACAAAACATTTTATCATCATGTTACTTACTGGTAAACAATCAGGACTGCTGTATCAGGTGGTTCAATAAATGCATTTGTTTCAAAGATTGTGTGGCATTTACTGTAGTGAGCGTTCTCTCAGTAGTTTTATTTTGCTTTCAGTGTTTAAGTAACAGGTTATCAAATGAAAAGCAGGTAAAATAAACAAGAGCGGTCTGTAATTTAGTGTAATTTTATCCATACTCAGAAAGTTCTATAGTCTTCTCTATAGATGTTGAATGCATTCTGTAGTGAGAACAATTTCAAACACAAAGTTTCAAGGCCAGGATGATTACCCACGCATGGAAAGTATGTAATGGTATGTAATGGTGAGTGACAAAGAATATAGAAGAAAAGGATGCTCTAGTTACAATTGCATTCAGCAGGAAGACATTCATGCAGCAGACATTCTTGGGGGCAATTCCACAAAACAAGCTAACTCAGTAAGCTGGGCTTTTTTTTAGACAAGCCTCAAATTCGGTTTCACGAAAGAAGCTAGGATTAAGCCTTGCTCAGTAACTATAGCAACATGTATGTTTGTACAAACCTTAATTTATTAATATAACCTTAACAAATTAATGTCAGTGTACAATGAATTACAGTGTCTAATTGCAGTTATTTTTTCAGAATGATACATCAGCATAAAATCTAAATCACAAAAAAAATTCCTGAACATTAATAATAAGTGAATCAGTGAATGATTTAGATAAAGTTATTCTCAAGTATATTTTATCCCCATATCTCCTTTTTTGTGTCCAAATCATATCACTCTACAAGCACATAACATATTCACGTTAGGGTAACTTCATTCGTTCATTCATTATCTTCTGCTTAATCCACACAGGGCCAGCTGGTACCCATCCGGCAACTCTGAGTGTAAGGACAGGAACAACCCTAGAGGGGACGCCTATCCATCGTAGGGTGCACACACACACACAGTAATGTATACAGTCACATACTAAGTTTAGAGACACCAGAGAATACCCATGTCTTTGGAAGGGGACGACATGCAGACTCCACAC
Source organism: Parotocinclus maculicauda (assembly GCA_034780255.1). Lineage (NCBI taxonomy): Eukaryota > Metazoa > Chordata > Actinopteri > Siluriformes > Loricariidae > Parotocinclus > Parotocinclus maculicauda. The sequence continues at coordinate 2,403 of JAUZSU010004662.1, forward strand.
AGAAAGTACCCAGGCCGCTCCACCTTGGGATTGAACCCTGGACCTTCTTGCTATGAGGAAGTGGTGCTACCCACCTTAAAGGTGCAAAAACCCAGTCTCCTTACCAAAATTTGCATACTGGTGATACAAATATTCCAAATTGGAACACACCTTTTGTAGCCAATCCAGTAGTATCGAGCGCAGAGTATTCAGGCTACCAGCTCCAAGGACATTCCAGGACAGGACAGATCCACTGGGCTTTTCAGATGACTACTTATTGGAGCACTAAAGATTAAGAAGACTCAGAATTGTATACCTCTGCAAATTATTGGTGCCTTATATTGAAGACGCAACAGGATGAAGCAAAGCTCATACCAAACCCCAAACAGTTTGTATCGCTTTGTGCTTCCTTGCCAGTGGCGCATTCCTTTATAGCATCAGGGATGCAGAACATCTCAGTAAGACAACAAAATTAGAAAGGTTTGCCTTGCACTTAAGTGCTTCCTTATTATGTGTATTACATTCCCTTGTCACAAAGGCATCCTTGCCATAAAATGAGCCTTTTCAAGACAACTGGTATGTATATTTATGTAGTACTATTGCTTTGATCAGTAACTTGGCGTTAAAATGCATTCAGTTCTCCAGGATTCCCTGTGCTGCAGACACTCACATCCAGAGAAAGGCTCCATCTGGACCCACTGAGGCAGACTATGCGAACCAAAAATCATTTCACAGCATCAACGAACAGATACATACAGTAAAGGTTTTGCCTACTCATCAAATTGTTTTAAAGACATAAGCATGTAAAGCAGTCCGTCCATGGGTTTGAACAAACATCTAAACTACAATTCTTTTTTTCTAAAATTCTTCAACCACACCAAATAGTGCAGATTTTGCCCCAATGTTCAACTTTACTCCTTATAATTCCAGGTGATTATCCTGGCTTGATGCTTGGGGACAGGGGTTACCCCTGCCAACCTTTCCTCCTTAGACCATAAGCAGACCCTACAACAAATGCAGAAAGAAGGTTTAATCGTGCACATTCGAAGACAAGGACATGCACTGAAATGGCATTTGGACAGTTAAAGTGCTAAACTGCTTGCGTCATCTCAGAGCGACCCCTAAAAGAGCCTGTGACAGTAGTAGCAGTGCAGTTTTCCCAAGGTGGCAATACTGCAGAAGGAAAGGATGCCAAGAGGGCAGTTAGAACAATGGGAAGACATTTTAGTTGAAGACCACATGGATCGCCGAGCTGTGAGGGACATGTATGCTAATAATTACATTGGTTAGTGAAATATTTTGTTTGGAGTTTTTGGATTGTGAATTTGGATGCTGTGCCTGTGGAAAGAAGAAACGTTCCTTTACTTACATTGCAAAAACAAGCATATTAAAAAAGACCTCTTTGCTGCACTCTTTCTCCATTTACTTTTTCAAACTTGCGTATTTTTTGTACTGCATGTCCACTTTTTACTGCATGTTTACTTTTCTAAATTGGATTTCTTGTAGCTGGTACCTCTCATATACGTCCCAAATATCGGATTCCTTTAAGACAGAAGTATGTTTGAGAAGTTGAGAAGTTTACATTTGTTAAGCTGCATAAATCCAGTGTTTCCTCGCCACTTCGTGGTTCACCTTTTGCCAGTTTTCAAAAAATATTAATGGAAAAAATAGAGGATTTTCGCTGTTTTACAGGTTTTTGCGGATCTTTTACATTAAAAAAATCACAAAATTTTTATGGTTGGTTCTAATATTAGTTCTTCTATTTTCTTTAAACATTGCACAAATCATGAGACAACATCAACAGACCGAGATACTCAGACATTCCTTACAGCTGGCTTTTCTGAACAGGGGGAAACTGTCTCTTCCAACTGTAATTTCCCCGTGCAAATAACAAATTAGGAAATTAAATGTTGAATATCCTCTGGGTACAATCATAAAAATTAGGCTGGTTTGTGATATTCACATCATACAACCCATATATAGGAGGCTCCAAAAGAGTCAGGACATCCTCCCATATTTTAACATGAAATATCCCCAATAACATATCCCCTAATCAACTTTCCCATACAAATTCTATTAGGTGGTCCATAAGAACAGAAATATGAAGTCTGAGAAACAACGGAACTTACCATACCTATAAGGCTGTGCATCATTAGGACAGACAGGGTCTGATTATGTTCCTCCCTCAATTCCTACAAGTATGGGGTATCTGTAGTTTTTTTTTTAATCATAAGGTCCTCTGCATGAGTGAGGGCTGCTCTAGGAGGCCCTCCACAAGAAATCTAAATCAGTTTCAAAAGAGAAATCAATAAATATTTGTTCAGTAATGTCCTCTTTAATTGTTTGAATAATGACACAATAAATTCATTTCTTTATTCCTCATTATTATTATTAATAATTTACTATGACAATTTTGAAAAGCCAGTAACTAGTTTAAATAATGTGCTTATGCATTTAATCTACCTTCTATGTTCTTCCAGGCAGCTCTGGCTTTACTAATACAAGTAGTGTTGCCTTTCCTCGTAATTATGTCTTTATATTTATGATAAAGATGTAGAAGTAACTCCTGTTCCACAGGAGAAAAAAAGCTTCTCATTCATTCAAATCTGTAAATATATATATTTTTTGCCTTTTTGAAGATCGATTACTGAAGCTGTTTACATACTGCGTGCATGCGAACAGGTTGCATCTGGATGTTATTAATGAAACGGATCTAGCCAGAAGTGAACCGTTTGGCTAACTCAAGCAAGGCTTACTAAAATAAGCGCCACTTTCATAAGCTCGCTTCATGGGATAGTCCCTTGGGCTCTGCAGGCATTGTTGCGTAAATCTCATGAATCCACCTGAGGAGGAAAGAGATTTAAAAGTGGCAACATTGCAGGTATAGTTTATGTGAATGTTGTGTTAGTAAAGGATGTAGGTCAACAAATTAACATTTTAATAATATTGTTAATGTTAATAAGTCTACTGACATATCCTGTTGCTGGCTGTTAGCTACAACAGTTGGGATTAATTATTCAAGTTGTAACAGTAGGGGTGTCTTGGCTAGTGCCCCTGTACCCCATGTTCCCTCTAAATGTGGAGTGAGTTCATTAATAAATCAAGCCTCTCATTGCCTAAAATGCACGTCAGTAGAAAGCTTCTCAGTCACTTTTGATGGGGAATGGGCACCATATCTGGACAGACCATAGCACCCAGAAAAGGCAGTAGGGAAATCATAACAATGTACAGGCTGATACAAAAAGCACAGGACATGATTACGTGAAGCTTCGGGTGATCAATGCGTGGCTTTTCTTCCACAGTGCTGTGTGAAATTGGTGGTCTTTCTAAGTGTCGGTTGTTGACGTCTGTGGCTCTTGATATGGCAGCCGTGTCCCCTGGCCATCAGAATCGTCAATTCCATCTTCAGTTACCTTCAGTTATCTGATTGTGGCAATCGATTTCTGAGACAATTCTGGTCTTTTTGGATATGTTTTCCTTGTACACCTTCCCATTGGAAAAACTTGCGCTTGATCCAATATGACCGCTTTCAAGATGGTGGACGTAGCCCAAAAGATAGGTTCCCTCACCCATTACTTGCTGGGGTAGTCAGATATGTCATTTTGATATGTCATTTTTCAGATATCGTTTGACTCGGTGTGTAGAATTATGCAGACATGTCAGATCCGCTGTTCTGTCTATTTGCCAGTTTGGTTTAAAAAGTGTCACCCGAATCTAGAGAGTGTCTGTTTTCTAACTTATTTCTATACCATTCTATATCATTTTTACAGTCTTTGGCCATTAATTTCGTTTGCACAAGTAAGCTTACGAAAGGAAGAATAAGATATACCTTTATATAAATGAGGTGCAAAAAAGTAGACACACTGGGAAGAAGAACGGTTATTACAGAAGTGTGTATGGTGAGGTTTAAAAAACATTTAAAAAGACACCCCCTTTACAGTTGAGACACACTGGAGTGTTTCTACTCCACATACTATAATTACAGCAGGTGGAAATAAATAAGGGTGGTGCCAGTGAACGCGACAAGACACCAGTGTTTCCTGCATAAAACTATTAATAGCATATAAAAGTGATGGAACATATGTGGTTAAAATTCTAATTTAACTATTAAAATCTGTTCTCTTATTACGATTTGTAGGCGTTAATGCGCATCACCTTTAACGCTGATTGGATGTTGAGTTTGCGTTTAGCAAAACGAAGCTTATAAAAAACTTGTTCAGTTTTGGGTACCAGCTATTTTGACTGGGTCAGCAACTTTAAAGATCTCTTACGTTTCTCATACTAAGTTCGCTCGAAGTTTGGCATTCTGGATGTGTAGAAAGAAGAAAACAACAGGTAGGAGCACGATCATTTATCACGTATTATACGGATTGTATTACTTTAATATGGATGACCGACTGCATGTGTAATATTCTAATAACAGTTACTTTAGTACTTTGGAGTTGGGGTGTGTATATTTTGGGGATTTGTGTCGATGTATCTGTGGGTTTTGGGGGGCTTTTGAAAAAAAGCAAGTTTAACTTTTGTACGCTTTAGTATGACAAAACAATGTGTATATTTAGGCTTTTACTTAACATTTCTGAATGGCTGAATGTAACCTGTGTTTGAAAAATGTGTATGTTGTGTGATATCGCTGTGCAGTTCATTGTGTATTTATTATGCATTGTCTAATTATAGAACACAACTACACTGCCAATACAAAAAGGGGATATTTCAAAATTAATATGAAGCAATTAAAAAAGAAGCATTTTACCTTTTTTATTAAACAAGTACAACAGAAAGGCAAAGGATCTAATCTGGCATGAACGAGGAACATGGGAGAAGCCACGTGTTATGTGAGAAAGGTGATGGCATACTTTGGTGATGGTGGAATCATGGTTTGGGTTGGCATCAGCATTGTTGGTCGATGAGTTCCTGCACCCTATAGTGGTACCCTATGCTGAAGCAACTTTCTTTTCATGGGCAATAATGGCAGGTCCCACCGTATGCATCTTGTCAACAACATGCTTCAAGAGGCAGGAATCGAACACATGGACTGGCCTTCACGTGAGGGGACCTGAATCCCATTGAACATGCCTGGGATGTTTTGGGAAGACGTCTGGCAAACCACCCAGTGCCTCCCACAACACTTCTTCAGCTGGAAGTTGCCCTGGTGCAAGAGTGGCAGTGGATCCCACAAGAACTGCTGGACAATCTGATCCTGTCTATGCTTCTTCACAGTCAGTGTGTTTTGACAGTCTTGGATGATCATCCACCCTACTGAACAGTCAGTGTGTGGCACTCTCATCCAGTTTAACATGCTTCTGTTTACCCTCATGAACATGTCAGTTTCTACTCAATCAATATAAATGAGTTTGCATCTCGTTTACGTAATCAAACAAATTCCTTTGACTTTTCATTTTCTTTTCTGATTATCTTGTTTAATTAAATAAAATAAAATGCTTCTTTGTTTTAATTGCTTCATTTTCATTCATAATACATATATCCTGGCCACTTTATCCATCAGTGGCCTGTTCTTAGCTGACACAAGTGGCACCTGGTATGACCTGATGCTGTAGCCTGTCTACTTCAAGGTTCGATGTGTTGTGCATTTAGAGACACCCTGCATACCTTGGGTTAATGAGTGTTTATTTGAATTGCCGTTACTTTTGCATCAGCTCAATCCAGTCTGCCCTTTTTTCGGCTCTCTGGCATCAACATGATGTTTTTGCCTTCTGTTGGTTTTGTGTGTGTGCACACGCACTATTTGTCCAAATGTTTGTGAACCCCTTCTAATGAATCTTTTCTTTACTTCAAAATGCACCCAACACACACAGCTTGTCTAGTCCATCTAGAAAAGGATTGCCAGTAGAATAGGACACTCGGCAGCATGATAAGCATGTCTTTAAATTTTTAAAATGTCACCTTTATAAAAGTTTGGTATTTTTCAATGACCAGACCTTTATTTTAGCTTTACATAAAATGTGAGCATTGACACAGAAGGTTTGTTATGTAATCAAAGAAAACACAGTAATCATCATTGTATCAAAAAATGCTGTTTTACAGTTGTTTTATTTGTTTTCTCTATGGGTATAAGCTTTCACACACCCCTGCCCAAAACACCCACAGCATGCATATTACAGTGTGAAGTATGAATTCAAGTCTTATTTTAATATTTAATATTTAGCATCATGAAACTGGAAACACAATAAAATAAAAAGTAAATTACAATTGCTCTCACAAGCACAGACAGCCCCATCCCCCTAAATGTATAGTAATTACTACTTGCACATCTGAAAATTAATAAGAGATGGAAAAATAACGACTGTAACAGTGATCACTCATTGCCTAAATTCTTCAGAGGCATATTTTGTTTTAATTTCAACCATCAGTCTTTTCTTTCTTTGCACACCTTTTTGGAGTACTTGTGTACACAAATGTTTGGACCTTCTTATCCTTAACCAACTGTGTTGTATTTATTTTATTTTTTTATATGCTGGGTACGTGAATTTCATCAGCTATCTAGCAGAAGGCAGCAAAATTCCGTAAGAATTTGGATGCACTTTATAACATCCATTTCTCTTCTATCCTTAAATAAAATAAACAACATAATGCTGCCATAACAATGCTTCATAATAACATCCCTGCTCAATATTCACCTAGACACCAAAGCCAGTTTAGGCATGGCATTGTGGTGTGATACACTTTGCAGTTCTTAATAAGGATTGGGAAGCTATTCGGAGGGATTCCATGACTGTAGAACTTGCTCTGTGCTGGGATGGCATAAAACAAGAACAACTTAGAGGGATAGTTTAGCATCTGAAATGTTTTGCATCATTCTTCTTTTTTCCAGTCCCCTTTTTTAAAGGACAGTTCCATTTATGGTAAAGTGAAGAAGAGCTGGCCATAGGGTCACTCATGTAGGGCTTTGGGAGTATGTATTGGTAAAGCTGCTTTGAGAAAGTGCTTTATTGTAAAAGGCTTCTTATATATAATTTAAAACTTAAAATTGATTTGTAAGTTCAGCTTGTATTTACTGATGTTCTGGCAGCAGAACATTCTGGTTTGCTAAATGCTGTGTGCGTTCTACAACCCCAAATTACAAAAAGCTGGGAAATTAGCTGGGAAATATGTAAAATGCAAGTAAAGAAAATAATAGTCTTACATTGACTTTTATTTAAAGACAGAATTAACTCTGTACATTTGTCTAGACAACTTCATTTCATTTGTTAATAAATATCCATTCTTGCATTTTAGGCCTGCAACACAGTTGGGATGATAAAGCATTTAGAACTTTGCAGTGTTGACATTTCTTTACACCACAGATTCCAATTAAGGTGTTTTAGGTGTTTTGTTCCATTTCTTCTACGCTTTAGGTGTGCAACAATACAAATGTCCCATATGTGAATTATTTTCAATCTTTCTTTGAAGAACATTTAAATAATTCTCACAATTTAGTTAATAAGCTGGAGATCATCTGGCGATTTTTGCTTCTCAAAACTCAGCCATTCTTGAATACTGCTTTAGTATTAAATCATGACTACAGTCAGCTTTTTAAAACCACATTATAAAGATTTTTTACGTCATTTATAGCCCTAAAATACTGCCGTCCAAGCTTTTTGAATTGCAGGCTTAAAATGAAATGAAGTTGATCAGACAAAACATGCAACATAATTAAATTGAGTTGTAAGACACTGCATTTGAAGTTTACTTTTTTTTGCATTTCTGGTTCGGGGGTCATGCAGTCTTGCCAGTGCAACATGAATACACAGACTTTTAAGCAGAGAAGTTGAAGCTAGATTTTAGAGTATCACAGTGCACACACATTTTAGATAATATTACCGTGTTAGATATTATAAAGATTTAAATGCCATGAGTGTAAAAAACTGAGAAACAGAAATTGGTTTTCAGGAGAGTCAGAGATAAACAGATTGTGTCAGGTATATGAAAGATTCAGGTAAACATTTCAGAAGAAAAGCAGATTCAGGGCAGTGAAATTTACTCAGTTGAAAAGTGTAAAAAAGCAGTCTTTGTTTCTCAATCTCAAAAAGACTTTCTTTTTTCGGGCCATCCTTTAATCTTTCTTTAAGTGCACATTGACTGTTTCTCAGGGTCATGTGCAGTTTATTAAAAAATCATTTTAAATTAGCTTATCGTGCAATACCATGCCTCTTTATCTATCTAGCTCTCTATCTGTATCTCTCTCTCCTCCCTCCCCTTCCATTCCATCCCCACAGGAGTTAAGGAGAGTGATGGAGGAGAGCAACTTTAAGACAAGGTTAAAGAGAAGAGGGGAGTGAGCAACACAGTCAGTGGGAGAGTAAGAGAGTGAAAATCTGCCAAACAAATCTTCTAGACTCTGTTCAGCTTTCACAGCAGTGTGATTAAAGATGTGGCACACGTAAAGGTGTAGCACACGTAAAGGTGTAGCACACGTAAAGGTGTAGCACATGGCTGTGTTTTCTAATGGAAATAATATTGTATTGCAATGTAATGTAAATAGGAGTGCAAGGCAGTATAGCCAGAGTATGCCGATATCCTGGGGTTATGCTTTTATAGAATATGTTTTGTAACGCATAAGCCATGGTACCTGTTTTTTTATGTTTAATACATTGTAGGGGTGTTTTGTTTTGTGTGTGCCCCGTTCCTAAAAATTTTTTTTTACGCGCCGTTATGCCATATATGCTTAATACAGTCGATTCCGGTTAATTGGACCACCGGTTAATAGGACCAGCCGGTTCGGACCAAATCCTAAAGTCCTAAAACAAATCCTATTATATACGTGTAATGTTATTCGCTTATTTGGACCAAAATTCCACTTAATCAAACCAAAGAACGTGTACAGTACATAATATCTGTGAAGAAACTCCAGAGTTTCTCCCCAGCCCTTTACTGCCACCTACAGGTCTTTGACTAACATTTCCATTTACTACAAAAAAAAGAAGCCACAAGTTGCCTTGTAGCCACTGCAAAGCGGATCAGTGAGATATGGGAGGATTTTTGGGATCCCCGGGAGAATTTATGCTTTAATCAAAGGTCAGGAAATCCGAAAAGTTGTGT
>JAUZSU010004673.1:0-11419 GCA_034780255.1 Parotocinclus maculicauda
ACTCTGCTCTTACTGGTGCAATGTGCAATTAATGAAGATTGGCCACCAGGCTGGTCCAATTTAGCCATGAAACTTCCCACACTAAAATGACAGGTGTTTCAGTTTCATTGTCCAACCATTTCCATTGGCCAATAATCAAGGCCAATATCAGAAACAAGAACATAGCTAACCCTAAACCGAGGGTCTTTCTTAATCCTAATATGAACACTCAATGGCAATATTGCACTTGAACAAGTTCTAAAACACCAAGCTGGCACGAACACCGAAGCTCAAGGTCAAGAAAAGGTCCATTCAAATTACTCTAGGCCAGTACTGTTACTCAAGGCCAACACGAGCCCATTAAAGGTATCAATAACCAGTGTCACATTACATATATTACTATAACTATTATTAGCAAATGTGCAGGATACTCATGTGGAATTCAGAATCCCATCCCATCTGTGTCATGCATGCTCAACGGATAAATGACTAATGCACCATATTGTGCGTCAGTTTGGAGATGTACAGAGTTCTGCTACCCTTCACTGCCATGTTGATTCTTGTAATTGAGCACAGTACTTCAGGGAGCGTGAGAGGAAAAAAGGCAAGGTTTGGCAAAGCCCGGCTGTTTGACTGTCTTCGGTGAGTTGGCATCGCCTCACTTCACCGATCTGTTGAGCGATAAATAGATAGATTTCATTTGAGTGCCTTGCTGTGCCTGATATTAGATTCATCTGTCCTCTAATCTATTTGAGCTCCAAATTAAACATCGTTATTCCTCAGGTCCTGAACCGGATCAGAGCGCCAAGATCAATCGTGACTCAGTTCTGATCCCGCAGGACACGCTTTCCTATTGCCATGCTGCACGCGACCTGGCAGAACTCGCTAGATTAACTCAAATTCATCAAGAGAGGAGCGAGTTTTTCTCCCCTCATCTTGATGCTGGATAATTAAAGTGCCTGTCAGGAACAGAAGAGGGTTTTGACAGGCATTTTACTATGAAAATAATCCGAAAGTGTGCTGGATAGGTTGTAATAACACAAATAATTGGATTTGAAATATTGCTGCCCTCGTAGCTCTGGCATATTCTCCAGCAGAACTCGAGTAATTTAACTTATCTAATGTATTATGAAGGTGAATATAAGAGACATTTCATTTGTCATGGTGACACAAAAAGTTCTCGACCTTGTGAAACTGCTGATATAAGTGATTCAGAAAGGGCAACGCGTAGCACATTTTGCATAATTTACCTTATTTGGGTCTCTAAAGGTAGAGATTATTCATTTGGCCTTATGAATGTTGGCATTACACTGATTTGCTGGATCATTAATTATGAAGCAGCAACAAAACTGCACAATACACACACTGTGACTGGTTTATATGGAAATTGTATAGCATATTTATACTGGTTTCCTTATGGTAAATAATACTTATAGTACAGATTGTGTAATATTACATATATATTACATTTGAGTACAGGTAGGCACCATTTAATGTCTATCCAATTAAAGTCCATTAGCATTAGTCTGCATGTCCTCCCCGTGTCTGCGTTTACTCTGGGTACTCCGGTTTCCAAAGACATGTCCAAAAACATGTGTGTTAGGTTAGTTGGTGTCTCTAAAGTGGCCCTTAGTGTGTGAGCCCTATGATGGATTGGCGTACTGTCTGGGGTCTTTCCTCCCCCCAGAGTTGCTGGGTAGACACCGGCTGGCCCACGACCCTGTGTGGCTTAAGCAGAAAATAATTAATGAATATAAATTTTCTTTATATTTTTTATATATTTCTATATATTCTATTTTAAAATAAATTCTATATATATTTTTTTATTCTCTTCAATCTTTTGTCTATAAACAACTGCTCACCTCAACAGCCAATCAACACTCTGGCAGAGGCGGGAGTTAAAAGACAGAGTCCGTCATTCACTCGAACGCTCGCTTCATGTTGGGCACTTTGTGTTTGTCTGACTGACTTTCAGCTACTTATTTGTACCCAGCTGTAAATGGCTTTCGTATGTGTATGAGCCTGCACTATTATAAGTAGTACTCCTTTTTTGTACCCCCCCCACCTGTATGTTCACTCTAGCCTATAACTACCTGTATATAAATAAGTTCACATTGGCTTCATCTGGCCGATCTTTCATGTTTTTCATAATATGGTCTTATCAATCCATTTTTGGCTTCCATTAAACTTAAGAGGTCCAGCATACCATCCTCTTTTGTGTAACCGCTTTCCAACACAGAGTAAGGTAACAGTAAATTACTGTAGGCCCATTTTCTATAATTACTGCTAACTTCAATACGTTAACAAAAATTTAGAATTTGTATAACAGTTTTGGCTTTGCATACGGTGTTATTACGGATGCTGCATAAATGGTAGTGTTCCACTCATGTTTTCAGCGGCAGCTCTGACACATTTACGGATTGTTTGTAAATTTTCTTGTACACTACCCTTTATATTTACAGTAAAGGCTGCAAAACCCATATCTGTACAATAAAGATAATTCGTCATTGCTGATCAAACCTCCATAAACTTACAGACAGTGGAGTGGGTTGTTTACTGTTATGATATGTTATGATGTCTCTTAGAGGACAGAAACGCTGGAAACTATTCTGTTAAAACCTGTCCCCTCTTTTGCACCCCCCCCAACACCTCTTTTGCAGATGCCAGAACTGATCAATTATGGGAGGTTTTGGAGTTAATAATCTGATTAGATTCTGAAAATCAGATTTCATCAGTATTCAGATCAATGAGTTTATATACACTTGGGTTATCAGACAATCGGAACCCTCTGAGTTCACCTGACTCGACCCATAATCAGATTTCTACTTTGCCACTACTCAGTAATCTCACAAAAGGATGTGGTATAAACTTCAATCTTAAATACTTAAATCCTTGTAATTTAATCCCAGGGTCGCCAGATCCCGCAAGAGATATAACTAATCAGAAATACATAAACAAGCAAAGTTTGTTAGAATAAGAGGACCTGGAACTGTGCTTTATTTCTTTCGTGACGGCTCTGTAGAACGAGAAAATGGATTGAAATCTGATAACTGAAATAAAATCCATCTCTGTGTATCGGATTTCTTAATCCGATTTCTAGATTAGAGATTGCAGTTTACATGACCACTTGGACTGCTGAAACCTGCATGATCAGATTATTAAATGCATGTAAACACACTCCATGAAGATTTCATAATCAAGATTAAGTTTGATTTTTGAGTTACATTTTGGGTCTTGCCTGTCAAGTGGGCAGGATTTAGGATTAAATGAGACAATCCACTGAACTTGAGCTACTCTGAATCATAATAATAAACAAATCCAGTTGAGTTTGGGACTTCCTTCTCCTGTGAGTCCGTCTGTTCTGTTCAAGGTTCTGACAAATGGTTACATCATTTTTTTTTTACCAACTTGTTTATTTTCTCAGAATAGCTTTAGACAGCAGTGTTCCCTTACATTTCCAAAAAGTGTAATTGAAAAAGGAGGGGCACCAAAGCCTTCCAGCATGCACAGAATCCAGAGTCTTGTGGGAAACCCAACATGTCCACATGCGCGCACACACACACACACACACACACACACACACACACACACACACACACAAATTCTGTCAAATACAGAGACAACAGTTTGCTCCAAACTGTCATTACTTCATGATTATCCCATCAAACTAAACCCATGGTAGATGTGGAGATTATAATAGCTATAATATGCCTATAGTGTGCTGTGTATAAGCAGAGCTTGTAGAACTGAAACTTAATTACACACTCTGCATTTCCCCAGCAGGAGGTTCAATCCAACGCACTGTTTCACTGTCTCGAGATAGCGAGGCCTTAAATACCGGCTGCCATGAGCTGAGAATGGAGGAGTGCACCAGCTAAATGTCAGGGGTAATGGGATAATGGAGAGGGGGCATGGAATGAAACCTGATTCATACGTCCTATCAAACAGTTTAACTTCAATTCTCGGTAGTGACGCGGAAGCATCGTTTTTTGATTTAGATTTTTTTATTACATAATAGACTACGTATAGTGGACGCCAAAAGTTAGAGGCCACTAGTAAAAATGTTTGCTTTATTGCGATAGCCTAGTGGTTAAGATACTGGACTGTGGACTCGATGGTCCAGGGTTCGAATCCCACCTCTGCCAAGCTGCCACAGTTGGGTCCTTAAGCAAGGCCCTTAACCCACCATTGCTTGAAATGTAAGTCTCTCTGGATAAGGGCTTCTGCTAAATGCCATTAATGTAAACATAAGGAGTTCATACTCCCTATTTTAACAAGGTGATGTCAAGCACTGCAGAGTCCCTGATTCGACACGGGAGAGTATTGTACTGTGTATCTCCTTTTTGTTGGATGTGTATTTAAGTTTATTATCAGATTCCCATCGACTCGACAATGGGATTTGACATGGTAATAAACATTACTGAGTCTCCACACCCTCCAGACAGAGTTCTGGTGCATTAAGAAGGTCTTGTAAGCATACTGAACTGCAGGAGAAGCAGCAGAAAAGGTAATCCTCAAATGATTGTGCTAGCTGTAACAATGAAAAACAATGAGTTTTTCTCAAAATATTATACAACAATGTTTCAAACTGCATAAGCATCTGGAATTTTATTGGTCATTTTCTATAATTGTTGTATCGTATCAACACTTTTCCTGCTCAGGGTTGTGAAGGTTCTGGGACTCCTGATTCCCCACCGGACTACAGGACCTACCTCAGACATAACCAACAGGTTCTGCAAATGACACCCTGCCTGCCTAGTACACTGCTTACAAAAATAAGGGGATATTTAATTAGCGGATACTTTTGTGAGCATTATATTAGACCACTGTAATTTGCATAAATGTGCATCTTGAAATTATTTTTAATGCTTTATTACTGACATTGTATATTAGCAGCCAGAACACATTAGTAACCTGCTAAGGTTGAAGATTTTAAATAATAAGTATGTTTATGTTTAAAGTTCTTTGTGAAGGTAAATGTCAGACTGTTATAAAACTTATTTCTCAGCTTACTGAAACAACTATAACAATAACCATTCAGGACATACTAGAGAAAAACAACAGCTTTCAATAAGGATTAAAATAAAAGTGAATTTCCAAACTTTAAGTCCAGGAACGAGTGGTATAGATCATTCCTCATGGTCAAACTGCAGCTTTATTTTGAGCTGGTTCTAATGACCAAAGTCAGAAAACTAAAGCTGATACAGTGGTGTATAAAGAAGACGTACTGAAAAAAATGCTCTAATGGGGAACTCCTTCTCTTTTAGATGGGACCCTGCCCCCTTGTTTTATGAATAGTCTTAAACCTTGAACACTTGAGGATTTCCAAAGTTTGGTTTGGATTACTATGAAGAATCTCATCTGACCAAGCTTAAAATACACCTAATGGGAGAGGAATGGCTTGGGAGTCGAGGATGAGGATATAGGAGAGATGAATAGAGGGAAGTTATGATTTGAGAGAGGGATCAGAAAGATGAAGCAATAAATATGAAGAAAATCCACAGAGATCATGGATTCACTGGATTCAAAGAAACAGTAGAGGCAGGAAGGAAGGCAGAGGGGAGTCTGCATAGTGCAGAGGATCTCAGTTGGAAGAGGCTTGGAAGAGAATTTGAAGATGTTTCATTAGACAAATTTATGAGAAGGTCTGACTGGCGAGGTAGATTAATCTTACTGCAACAGTCTCACATATAACCCCAAACCCACCCCTCAACACACAAAACACAGACACACAAACACGCTACCCGGCATCCCACCCCTAATTCATGAAGAAATGTTCATAGTTCATAACTAGCCTCATAAAGTCTGGAGAAACATGACAAACATGCTGATGATCACACTGATTAAGTGGTGTTCATCAAGAGCTAGTAGATGTAATAAAAGAGGAACTTGGAAACGTGGAGAAGATGAATATGATGATGAAAAAAATAATAAAAGATGACAAACTCCATTAAGGAGCAGAAAACTGAAGGAGATTTTAATCAAGAAGAATAAGGACAGTTAAAAAAACAGAGAACCAGAATGATAAAAACAACTGAACAACAGCAAAAGACTGTAATAAATACACATTATAAAGAATAACAGAAGAAAATGAAGAAGGGTGTAAAATAAATATAAAAAAAAGAAGCAATCGATGGAGAAAGTGAGAGATGAGAGAGCAGAAGTAGTGAACAATATCACTATGATAAATAATGCCATATAGAAAACGGGGATGGAGATGCAGCTACAAAGGTGCAGAGGTATAGATGTGTAGATGTAGATGGACATAAGATAAAATGCATATATAGGGAGGTGGAGATATACCAAGATGGAAATATGGGGTGATGGAGAAATGGAGAGAGGTATATATGAGGGGATGATGTATGGGGAGATTGGAAAAGAAGTAAATAAAGTTACTATATATATAATATCAAGTATAATTTCTAATTTGGGGTTGTAGATATAATGAGGTGGATATTTAAGGAAGTAAAAATGTAAGGAGATGGAGATATGAGAATACTGGAACTACAGATATAAGAAAACAGAGATGGAGTAATGAAGAGATGGAGATAAGAAGTGGAGATATAATAGGGATGTAAAGAGATTAAGATGTGGGGAGAATAAGATATAAAGGGATGGAGATATGGGTAGGTGAAGATGAAGATATGAAGGGATGGAGACATGAGAACAGGGTAATATGAGGAGATTAAGATGTGGGGAGAATGACATATAAAGGAATGGAGATATGGGTAGGTGGAGATGAAGATATGAAGGGATGGATACATGAAGACAGGGTAATATGAGAAGATTAAGATGTGGGGAGAATGAGATATGAAGGGATGGAGATATAAGAAGATGGAGATAAAGATATGAACGGATGGAGACATGAGGACAGGATAATATGAGAAGATAAAGATGTAGAAAGAATGATATATCAAGGGATGGGGATATAAGAAGGTGGAGATGAAGATATGAAGGGATGGAGACATGAGAAGATGGAGATAAAGATATGAAAAGATAAAGACATGAGGACAGGATAATATGAGAAGATAAAGATGTAGGAAGAATTATATATGAAGGGATGGGGATATGAGAAGGTGGAGATGAAGATATGAAGGGATGGAGACATGAGGACAATATAATATGAGGAGATGTAGAGAAAATGGAAATACGAAAAGGTAGAGATGGAGATCTCCCCCTGAGAAACCAGCTTCTAATCTGGATGCTGATCAGTGACTGATTGAAGAGTTCCTGCAGGATCGATTTGCCTTCCTTTGCTCAATTACTTTACCCTGAGCAAGGATTTATGAGTAGCAGCATTACACAGTGAGTCATGAAAGCCAAATGCTAAGTGAGAAAGCTGGACTGGAAATGGAAATAAAACATACTTTTATTTAAATAATATGGTAGCCTATTATTTATGGTATGGTTATAGATCACATATCCCCTAATTTTTGTCAGCAGTGTTTATAATGACATAGGTTAGCTGACTTTAGCCAGCTTGTGAGCAAACCTAATGTTTGGCAGCACCAGCTGGAGAAGTAGCTTAGAAAATGTTGCTAAAACATTTCCTTAAATGCTTTTAGTTATCTTAAACACTAGTTTATTTCAAGCTGATGCAAGTAAAGGCAAATGAGTAGCACAAGAGCGTCTTTTTGCGACTGGTTTATTCGATTTTAGAGCACCAACGAGTGGCAGCACGGCTGTAGTGTAGCGTAGCTGCTACATTCCTGAACGTTGCTAAACGGCAGCTTTTCAAAGCAGCAGCTGGGAGGGCCGCGATGTATCATTAGAGCTAATTGAGGACAGTTTCATACAGGCTGCCAATTCAGCTCTAATTTACAACCTCAACCAGCTGAACACCCTCATCCATCCAAAATGCTCCCATCACACGCTAGCATTTAACCCCGCGTTAGTGCTCTGTTATTTAGCTTTGAATTTATGAACTACAAGCATGAACTTTCACAGACTTTCATCGACGCTAACAGCTTTTAAAAAGGGCCAGGTCAAACAAACGTTTAAAGCATATGGATATAAAAATACTTCTAGAGCTTAGAAAGGGAATGAATCTAATATTTTATACCTGAGTTCAGACATGAACAGAAGTCCTGCCTTTACTGAACCTCACTATGACCTCAGGATGATATAAAAGAGCCAAACCAAGTACAGCTTTGTACTTACTATAAATATTTTCTCACCATCTCTACTTATTTCTCCATCACCTATTTACCCATGAATGCATCCATCTGCACATCAATATGTCCATCCATATACTTATTATCCATTACTACCCACCTGTTTATCCCATCCATCTCTATATATCACCCAACCATCAATCCATCAACCCATCCATCCATCCAATTTATCTGTCTATTAGCCATTTATCCACGAATATCCATTCATCCACCCAGTCCATCATTCAAAAGGTTTCCCTAGTACACACCTGCCCCACCCACTACACACTTGGACCTTAAATTATCAAAGTACACTGGCTAAAAATGTATTAATAGAAATGACTTTAGGGTGATGGATGTCAGTCTGCCATATCACACGCACGTGCACGCGCACACACACACACACACACACACACACACGTGGAACAGGAATACAAACAAACTAATCATCAGGGAATAGCTTTTACATCATTGGCATGCACAAGTGTACTGAGGTTCACCATTTAACTACAGCAATAAGATAATGGTAGAGAGAGAGAGAGAGAGAGAGAGAGCGAGAGAGAGAGAGAGAGAGAGAGAGAGAGAGAGAGAGAGAGAGAGAGAGAGAGAGAGAGAGAGAGAGAGAGAGAGAGACAGAGAGAGAGAGAGAAAGAGAGAGAGAGACTTGATAGAGTGTGTGTGCATATTGCCGGGGTCATTCCACTAGCTGGTGCACTTACAGCACAGTTCTTATCAGTTTTTCTTATTAGAATAATTCAGTTTTATTTTTCTGAAGATCAGAGCTCATTTTAAATTACACCTGGTTCTACTTTATAACCTGTACTCATCTCTTTCCCAAAAATTATGGATCTTGTGTCAAAAATACATTTTGGAATTCATATAGAATCACAAAACTGCTAAATTTTTCGGTATTCATGGGGTGCTGGATTTGTCACTGCACCAACAATGTAAATTGGGTGCTCCTTTATAATGCAATGTTACGATATCGTAATTTGTTTGCAAGTCATTAAGCGCGGCTGGACATTTATATTACAACAGTACATGGTAGTGTACTTAATTTTTTAAATAATAATAATAATAATTAGAAGATACGCATTAATCAGGGTGCAAAAGAAAGATTGAAGTCTGAAAACATTTTAAACCCCTAAATTGGAACTATAAGCTGCACTACATACCGGAGCAGCAGTAAAGTCCAGCTCCTTACCCTCATAAGCACTCAGTAACAAATGATGAAGGGCTTGCTGAAACTGTAGGGAGGAAGCGCCTGCAGGGTTTTGGACACTACCCTACTGTGAACATCATCCAGCATTGTAATGTTACACACTGACCTCACCATCGGCGCTGACCGCACCACACACTCCATCATCTGCTAAAATAACCGAGCACTGCTTCAAGCCTATCGGCACACGATATCTGGACGCATGTGTGAGTCCCAAACACCAAGGCCAGAAGAATTGCTTACAGGCCTTCCTTCTATCATCGTGGGGACCTTTCATTGGCATAATGATCACTGTAGGTAATTAATGCTACCCCTAACACCTACACCTAGGCCCTTAGGCCCTAATCTTAACCTCGTTAACATAATTTTTGGAGAAAAAAATAGCAATTGTCCTTGTGGAGACGAGCAAGATGCCGCCATGATGTAATAAATTGTTGTAATTGTTGCTTCTATTGTTGTAAGATATTTGGTCCTCATAATGTAAAATGCAAACACACAATCCCATCCACCCACCCCCCCATCCACCCATCCACCCCCCCATCCACTGTGTGTGTACATGATCACAAAGGTTAGCTTTGTGTGTGGTGTAAGAAAGCAGAGAGGTAAACAATTGTTATTCATATACACAGCTTTTCCAATTAGGTTTATGTGCCTTTTCCTGCTGCGCTCTCTATGTGTATGTTTGTGTCTGTGGGTGGATCCTGTGTGCACTTGTGACGCTGTTGTGTAATGCCTCAGCCGGAGGAATCCCCTCCCTTGGTGGGCGACATCACTGTCATCGTTATTACATAAAGAGCCACAAAACTATCCCACATTTCCCCTCAGCTTCAGTCGGCTAAGATTGTATTTCTATTATCGTGGGGACTCTCCATTGGTATAATGTCCATTACTATAGCTGAATAATGATAATGATACACCTACAGTACTGTGCAAATGTATTAGGTCATCATTGGTGACCCTTGAGGTCCTGTTGGCTGTTACCCTTCCAAAAAAGACCATTTTGATCAAGCTTAGTTAACCTGTAGAAAGGTATGCCAAAAAAGATGCCAGATGCTTTAATTTAAGGGAAGGTAACACTAAATACTGACTGCTATAGCCTACGTTTAGGGGGCGGTCACATTAAATCTCCACAGAATAGCCTACAGAAGCTGGGTTTTTTTTTTTTGCCAACATTTTCCAGTTTTTTAACACTGCATACACACTTGCTGTATTTCCTGGTTACTGAGGAATAATTAGAAATGATAATTATACCATTCCTAAAGTAATGGTATAGCTTTGTAATCTTACTATCAGTGACCTTAAGTAAAGTCTGATTGTTTTCTCAAAAGCGTTTATTCTCAAAAAAATACCACACTAAAAAAGATGTAGGGACACTGCAGAGACGCAGGATTTTTTTTGGTTTTATTTCCCCAAATATTCTCTAAATGAGAAACCCTGATTGTGAAGGTAAAATGTTATGGTCATTAGTTGTGTCTTGATAAAAGCTTGGTTTAAATCTCCATTACTGTATTCCTGCAGGTGTAGCCGATCCATCAGGGAAGGAAATGAAACCATTAGGTCTACAGCAGGAAACAAACTAACACACACAGAAGGTTCTGCCTCAGGCTCGGGCATCATGCTGAATACATACAGATAGCTTAAACAAACAATCCTTTTTTAATCCGGATTCGTGTTTTTGGAAGAAACAATGACGACAGGAACGACAAATCTTCCAGACATGCTTTTAGTGTTTAAAAAGAGTGATTAAACTCAGCTTGTCTCCATCAGAGATCCCACAGCTAAATGTGCTGAATTCATTCCCTATCAAACCAGAGCTGTGTGCAGCCAAACTTACACTGCTACACAAATGCCTTAAGCATTCTGGTTGAATGTTGTGAGTTTATATGCTTCTTTATTTAACACATACTCCACATACAGTCAATTCCAGGTTAATGGGACCACATCGGAACGCGATCGTTTTGGTCCTAATAAACGGCTGGTCTGATAAAACAAACATGCCCTATGTTACAAGACGGGACGTGCTATGTAACATAATAAATGTTTATTAAACCTTTATTGTACGATTTAC